>OVAY01000336.1:0-67113 GCA_900406395.1 Kernera saxatilis
GTCTCTCAGACACTGAGGTTGATTCGATCCTTAATTTATGTGTCGGATTATCTATGCGCTCAATTAAAAATTAAAAAAATTCTCAACGTGAAAAAACCTCCGTATTTGCAACATTATACTTTCTATGGTCAATGCTAACATAATTTTTTATGCAACAAAAATCAAAAATATATTTTATTCATGTTTGTAAAAAAATTATCTCAACAATATTTTCCTCCCACTATAACTAAAAAAAGAAGAAGATAATCCTAATTAATTATTGGTTTGGTATTAAACAAAAATAGTTATCTATGTTTTGGATTAAATAATGATTAGTAATCACGGATTATGAGCACTAGAAATAGAGTAAACGATAAAAGAAAATGATTAAATATACCAAAAATGATTGTACGTTATAAAATAGAAAAAAAAATTATAAACATATGGTATTCAACTACATCTTTTGATGTTGTTAAGTTAGTGATGCAAATAAATTTCTAAACTTGAATAAATATAGAGATCTAACTATTTTTTCATTAACATAGAACACTATCATTTTGTTAAAATATCTTAAGGATTTTTCTAAAGACATATTAGTCATCACAAATAAAAGTCTATAAAACTAAAATATCAATTCATCTAAACAAAATTCAATTTATAATTTTAAATTTTATCTCCTTATTATAAATGGTACATCATGTAAGCATGCACCATATATTGTATATGTCTAATAGCTATAAAATTAATTACTATGTAATTTTTTAAAATACAAAATATGAATCAATTTCAAAACAGTCAAATATTTAACAATATATATTTATCTACATATTTTTTTATAATTTACTATACAAATTTTAATTCCGCGCAACGCGCGGAACTCTCTCTAGTTATATATAGAATAGGGTTTTGGATTAAGGTTTTTTTTTTTAGAAGTTAAAAGTTTTGTACTATTAACTTTCAGATTGTAGAAATAATGTGGAAGCTTAATTATGGGTTTTGCTATTTAGGTTATGAATTTGCTATTTATGTTATGTCATGTAAGCAAATCACCTGTCAATGTCCAAAACTCACATCAAAGCTAAACCTCAATATTTATAACTAACTATCTATGCCAAGTATTTGGATTAGTTACAAGAAGATAGTTAGTTAAAATCTTTAGTTAACTATCGATTAATTTGATTATACGTAAGTAAATTACAACAATCACATCAAGTATTTGGATTAGTGGAAGTATTTAGGTTTAGGCTTAATGTGACTGTTGGACATTAAAATGTGATTTGCTTAATACGTAAGTAAATTATTTTCTCACAAAACAATATTAATATAGATAATGGATTTATATGCTTAAAAAAATATATTTATATTTTCACAAGACATTTGTAAATCATAAATGCAAATAAACTTGTTCGTTTACGTTTACAGTTTGCAAATTTAGTACAACAAAAATCTGTAGCAAGACAATATTCATTAATTATCCATTAAAAAAAAAAATTCCAAGTCAGAAAAAGAAATCTGGCACCACAAGTTTTCTGAAAACAATACAAGTGTGGAAATAATAAATATAACAACCACTAGAAACTGGACACGTACAACATTGTCAAACAGTTCGCAGTAGAGTTGTCTCTCTCTCGGTCTCGATTTCTGATTTCTCACTGTACGACCATCTACACATAAAAGAGCCGGCAAATTAATTGATTCTGGTGCTCAAGATTTCGAAAAGATGTCATGTTTGGGTCGGATTTTGTCGGTTTCCTACCCGCCGGATCCGTACGATTCGCGGTTTTCAGGGTATAAGCTGTCTTCACTACGGCGAAATCGGAGACTGAGATGGCGATTCACGGCGTTGGACCCAGAATCTTCCTCTCTCGACTCAGATTCTGCCGATAAATTCGCTGCCGGGTAATCGATTTAGCTCCGCCTCAGCTTCTTATATGGATGTTTTCTTCTGTCTTGAATCAGCAAAATTACAGATTTGGAAGATTTGTATTTTTTCGAAAATATTAAAAGAAATCTGCGAGCTAATGATCTTGAATTTTAAGTTTCTACATTTGGTTTTAGGTATGTCGTTGATAAGGAACAAACCAATTTTGATTCTGAAAGTCATGATTTGTTGTGTTGGACTTCAAACGGGAATCGCTGGTGACACAGAGTTGCTATGCTTTTTGAATATTTTGGTGCAGCTTTTGTATCATAGAAGGGCCTGAAACTGTACAGGACTTTGCCAAAATGCAATTACAAGAGATTCAAGATAACATTCGAAGCCGACGAAACAAGATCTTCTTGCACATGGAAGAGGTGCATCTCTTTTTATTAAGTTTCTACAAGTGGCTTCTCCTTGTTAGCTGTTTCATGGATTATACGTATGTGTAGGTACGGAGGCTGAGAATACAACAACGGATTAAAAACACAGAGCTTGGCATCATAAACGAAGAGCAAGAACACGAATTACCTAATTTCCCCTCCTTTATCCCGTTCTTACCTCCATTGGTGAGTTTCCATCACAAATATTGCTTTCTTTTTTGTTCTTGGGATTGATCATAATAAATACATTTGATTTTGCAGACAGCTGCCAATTTGAAAGTCTATTATGCAACTTGTTTTTCACTCATCGCGGGGATTATCCTTTTCGGTGGCCTACTTGCGCCTACGGTAAGTGCTTTGCTACACATTTTCACCTTTGTTTTTCTTTTTTCAAGATTGGCATAGTTTACTTTGTTCTCTCTAATATAGTTTTCATTTGTAACCTCGGCAGTTAGAGCTGAAGTTAGGTATAGGAGGCACATCATATGCAGATTTCATTCAAAGCCTTCATCTACCTATGCAATTGAGGTCTAATACTTGTTTCTTTCAACTGTGATTTCCGCATCTTTACTACTTTCTTTTTCTTTTCTCGTACAATATCTCTTGATATCTATACATGTACAAATGCGTCTTGATTGAAAAGACTATTAATCTGTGTGTTAACCTGAATGACAGTCAAGTGGACCCAATAGTAGCATCGTTTTCTGGAGGAGCTGTTGGTGTCATTTCAGCGTTGATGGTAGTCGAAGTCAACAACGTAAAGCTGCAAGAGCACAAGAGATGCAAATACTGTCTAGGAACTGGTATTGTGATTCCTCTGCTTGTTCTTGCTTTCAGAAGAATGAGATTTAGATTCTGGTTTGAACAAACGTAATCACGTTTCTTATATAACACAGGGTATCTAGCATGTGCTCGTTGCTCTAGCACAGGTGCTCTTCTTTTAACTGAACCAGTCTCTACTATTGCTGGTGGGAACCATTCTCTGTCACCACCCAAAACCGAAAGATGTTCAAACTGTTCAGGTGCCGGAAAGGTAAAAACACAAAAACCAAAACCTAAACCCCAAAAACTAAAATGTAAGATGCTAAGTTGTATGTGGTTGATGTTCAGGTGATGTGCCCGACATGTCTGTGCACAGGAATGGCTATGGCGAGCGAGCATGACCCTCGGATTGATCCCTTTGATTGATTCTGCAACACATTCCACTTCCCCACAATCTCTTTCTGTCACTGTAACTAAAAATGGTATGTACTGATGATAATTAGACTGCATCATTTGATCTGTATATATGCACACAAATGAAGTTATTATACAATGTTAGTTTTGTCTTCTCAAAACAACTTAGCGACACTGCACCAGATAAACCAATAGTTTGAAACCGGCATTATGTTGTAAGGCTCGTGACATAAAACGGCACGTAATGTTTGGTTTCTCCAGTAAGCAAAACAGGTTTTCTAACACCTTTTTTTCCCCTTCATATCACATTTTGTTTGTTTCTGAGCTCTGAATGTTTTCAGTTCCATAACAATGAGAAGAACAAAGGATGGAAACATGTGTGTGTGTGTGTGTGTGTGGCTCAAGCTTCCCAGCCCGCAAGAGAGGGGCACGAGCGAGCTTGGTTGCACATTGAACTTGATGTAGTGAAAGGCACAAGTCATGTACTTCCGTAGCTCTGTATTCACTTTGTCCTCATCCCACATGGACCCTTGTATGGTCTGAACCCACTTGGAATAGCTAACATTCGTTCCTCCTGCGTTAGTGTATATATGTATGGAAGAATCACAACTCCTTTCTTCAACAGAATCTTCACGTAGACACAAGACAAAGGGAGCTTAGAAACCAAACTCTTTTGAGTAACATAGCAGAACAGAAAACAGAGCTTTTTGTCAGAGATAAACAATCAACTTGTGGCTTATAGGAAGAAAAGAAAGTGGAAACCGTACTCAGCAAGAAGAGCTTCAATGGTGTACAAAAATTGCGTCCTGTGGGAGCCTCTCTACCAAGCGAACCACCAAGATCCTACACTCAGAGATGATCGAGTCGAGTGCATAGGTCGACTGAGAGGGGAGGGTTTTGAATTTGGGATTATTTTTCCCCCTCAAACGTTTGTTAGTTCTGTCATTATTAACAGTGTTAATGGCCGCAGAGTTAAGGGAAGTCTAATTTGACACATTTTAAAATAGTTTGGAATTTAAAATAATTAAGTGAGAGAGATTGATATCTTTTGGTATCTAAATAGCAATTTTCCCTAAAACATCAAAACAGAACGAAGCATAGAGATTTGTTAATACCAATTAATGATTCTTATTCTTTGTAAAAGCACAAGCCTCAATTCCTCCAACAGAAAAAAGTGCAACAAATTTAATAGTTAGATTACAAAGAAGGAGGAGGGAGGAGCCAGGTGGATCCTTGGATGTAGCCAAGCGAGATGAAATAGTTAGCTTCTATGTTGTCAATGTCTTGTGTATACTTAACTCTCTTCTCCTTGTGCGATCCTGGTCCTGAGCACTTATACTCTCCATAGAACACGGTCCTGCTCATCAATCCGCGCAATTTGCATAAATAATTTGTTATAACGTTTTGTGATATATATAAATGGTCGGTTTGGGTAACATACTTGTCACGCTCGGTTTCGCGATTTTCTTGCCATCCGGACGGGTTCACGACACTTGACATATCGGTGTATGCGTACACGACCTTGGGGTGGCTCATCCATGCTCGGCCCAAGTAAATCCCAGTTCCAGTCCCTGTAACCTTGCAGTGCACGAATGAGTATCCGCTTTTCTCTGCCGCGCTTTTTCCCGCGTGAGCTGTGATCACTCTGATTCCATCTCCCACAACGTTTAGTTGTGTACGCTTTCCATTAAAGAAAAGGACTAGCGTTAGAAATCATCATGAAACACATGGATACAAGTAATTGGATAAAAAAAGAAAGATTATACGTACGAGGTATAAAGAGCGTCCGCTTCCAAATATAAAATCAAATGTCCCTTGGATGTAACAGTCTTTGAAGAAATGGTTTCCGGTGTCATCGCATATCGTGTCTTGATAACCGTAGAATCTACAGTTGTAGAAAGCTGCTTTGTTGCCAGAGATTCTCATAGATAAGGCTTGTGCTCCTTTCCTCTTCCCATCCGGCATCGGAGCAGAATTCTAATTAAAGCAAACACAATGCAATTGAAAATGTTACGTTTCACAAAAAGATAAAAAATGAAATAGATCTTAATTACGATATATATAGAGACATACCTTGACGATGATGTTAACGGCCATGAAATAGTCGGACAAGACAATGAGAGTTGCGCTATCGACAGTCCCGTATTGAGCAGCGGTGCCGTCGAATGACAAAACGGGCATTGCATTTGGATGACCGTGCAATGTGATGAAAGGTTTGTTCCTATCGATGGTGACCTTCTCTTTGTATACACCCGGACCTAACTTGATGATCACGCGCTTCGTGTTCCCTGCGGGTACACTCTTTATCGCCTCCGTTAATGTCTTGAAATGGCCTCTTCCATTTTGTTTCACCTGCATTCATTTAATTAGACACAAAAGATGGTTGACTTTCACGTTGACCCATTTTGATCAATCTTTACAACACTAATTAATGATATGCCTTGATGACACGTGGTGCAGCCTCGGCGGTCAATAGAGCTGGATCCAATGTGCCTTTTCTGCTAGCCAACGAAGGGACGTTGGTGTTGAACCACTGCTCGATTCGGCGTTTGTTCTGCGGAATTGGTGATGCATCGTTACCCAAAACCACGGGCCATGTTATCACGACGACTAGGATTATTACTATTTGGGACACATATTTGTATCCCATTTTTTTCCTACTTTTTCTAAAATAAATAAATAATATTTTTTTGTTTTATGGTATATGTATACCATCGCCAAAAGCAGAAAAACACTCGATGCCATTCATTTTTTTTGCTAAATTGGTTTCTGTTTCCTGCTCTTTTTTCATTTAAAAGGTTTACACTTCATAAATTCTATATATATATCATTCACATACCTTTTTAAGTTCTTCGACTTAACTAATTAAGTTTAAGGTGTAAATCCGTTATTTTGAATTTCTGCACAAATCGCTATAGAAGCAGATTTTAAAGAATATTGTTGGGAATGATTTGGTATATACATACTCTGGACTTCAGAGTTCATTTTATTAGAAGTCGTACCGTTAAACTAGAAAGGAAACGATTGAGTCCAATATCCTTTGTCTAAGATTTTATTTTCATTAATTATGTAAATGAATATATATATATATATATATATATATATAAGATAAACAAAAAAACGATACAATTAAAAATAAGAAATAGGAAAATATTTTATTTTCTTAGATATACACCGTAGTACGGTGGGCGAAGACATCAAGACTAATTTGCAAATGCTTTGCCCAGCAATCAAAATTGTCCGAAACAAATATTATCTCTTCGTAAAGTCATATCACATATATGCCACAACAAATGATTATGAGACATCTCAAATAGGTTGCAAAAATGTGTACTACATAAATAATAGATACAGGTTGCATGAGAATTAACAGATTGGTAGGTAAGTTTGTGTGTGTCTCAAGACACAGAATTTTGACCCAAAAAGAGAAACCCGAAGTGGAAAAAATAGGTTTTAAGACAAGGAAATGAAGGCTTGAGCAGTTCTAGCGACTTTGATGAAGACATCTTCGAGAGTTGTGTCGGCGAGTCCCCAAGCAAAGACTGTGAAGTTGGATTTGGCCTTTTCTACAGCCCGAAACACCTCAGCAATCCTAACCTCGTGCTTTGGGAGCTCGAATTTCTGTGTACCAGCGAGATGATATATCTTCTTGGCGTTGGGAGAGACAGTTGAAACCAATCTCTCCACCTCTTCCTCATGTTTTGAAGATGTTGTCATCGTGAACACATATGATCCACCGTATCGGCTCTTCAGCTCCTTGGAGTTTCCTATGCATTGCAAGCCTCCGTCTACAAATATCCCCAATCTATCGCATAGAAATTCTGCTTCTTCCATTGAGTGAGCTGAAAATGTTGTCTTAGCAATTAAGATTAAGTCTAATTTAGGAGGCAAGCTTAATCACATTCCATAAGCTCAGAGAGTAATAAATTTATATATATACTTGTGAGGATTATTGCTGTGTTTTGTTTTGCACGCTTAATCACATTCCATAAGTTCTTTCTCGAGGCTGGATCAAGTCCTGTGCTTGGCTCATCCAAATAAACTACCTAAGGCAGAGAATGATTAATCAGACCTTGGGCTTGTTTGACAAAACCACACAATTAACAAGAATGAACGTACCTTGGGATTCCCGATAAGCGATATGGCCACGCTAAGCCGCCTTTTCATACCTCCGCTGTAATTTCCAGCAGGTTTGTCGCCAACTCCTCCATCGAAAAGGCTCACACTTTTTAGAGATTCTTCCACGGCCTTGAATTGATCATATGTATCCATGAATTAACATTGTCTTGTGGAATAATAACACATATAAAAATTAAAAAAAGTAGCAAGGTGAAAAACATATATACTTGCGTTAGAGCAGAGCCCTTGATGTTCTTGAGTCTCCCGTAAAAGAGAAGATGTTCCCTTCCTGTTAGCGTCTCCCAAAGCAAGCTGAAACCAAAGAGAATGACATAATAATTAAAAACAGAGTTGTTCCTTTAATTGTTCCTTATTTGCTTGGTAATGAAAGTAAATGCAAAATCTTTTTTATAGAGGATTTACTCGTGCTGCGGGCATACGCCCATGCTCGTGTATACTTTGTTCATGTCCTTGCATATGTCCAAACCCTGAACCAAGGCTGTTCCAGATGACGGTTTCAGGAGGCCCGTCATCTGGCGCAGCAGAAAATTACAATACGAGGTTACAAAATTTGACACTCTGAAAACGCTGGTCTGCGGAACTGACCATACTGATGAAGGAAGTTTTGGCGAAACTGACCATACTGATGAAGGAGGTTTTGCCGGCGCCATTGGGTCCAAGCATGCCAAAGCATTCTCCTGAAGGCACACTGAGATATAACCCTCGTACTGCCATTTTTGGCGGGTTACCATCTCTACCTGGATACACCTTTTTCAGGTTGTCACACACGATCGCATGCCCTGCGCTACCTTCATTCCTCAATTGTTGAACCTTTTCCTTCTGATTATATTTAATCAGAAGGGCTTTGAAATCAGAAAAAACATGGAAAGGCGGAAAAAAAGATAGGCTTGTTCCATACCTCGAGAGTGACATCTACTTTTTCCAAATCTATGGAGACTCGTTTAGAATCCAGCCTCTGCACAGTAGGCTTCCTTGGTAGGGAAGAAGATTTCTTGAAAGGGTTCACCAAGAAAAAGAAAGGGTGCTTTCCGGATGAGAAAACCTGATCGATGTATAAGGCTAGGATGAGAGCCAGAAACCATTCTATTGACATGATGCAGAAAACTTCACCCATTCCACTATCGCTGAGATCCTCCCACTTCATCCCGTTTCCCCGGGAGGCATATTGCGAGAACTCATACAACCCGCGGTATAGAGAAAACCCAGGATACAACTCCAAGGCAACAATCCATTCTTCTGTAGACATATATATATATATTGTATACTAAATAAATAAGCAGTAAGTTAAGTAATAACGTGACCATTAATTTGTTTCTCTCTATTTACCTGGGAATGACGGAGTTTCAATCATCTTTTGGAAGAGAAAGCTGCCCAGGAGCCCAGTTCCGTACACCAATATGTAAGCAACGACTACAATTAAGCCATAAAAAAATGGAGACCATTCAAATTGACATGTTCTTGAGCAGATTCAAGAAATGTGATGTTATTACCTGTAACTGTCTTAACCTTGGAGAATATTGAAGAAACAAGAAAGGCAAGGGCGATTTGCAGATTTAAGTAGATAAAATAGAAAACGAACTGGACGCTATAGTCGTTGAGCCGGAAGTACTTTAGTCCTATCACTGACCCAAAGCTCACCAATGAAATAACGTACAACATGGATATCGTAAGAAAATAAGCATATGAAATCATCCAATATGGACCATCGCCTAGCCCGTGCATTTTCATGATAATTCGTAGACGCTCTTGTTTCTCATACACCAATGATGTCAAGATCACCTGCAAGATTTAAAACTAATTTATTTTACAATCTCTAATTGTAATGGCCTAATGCATTCTACTACTGTAATAGAACTTACGGGGAACAAGAGAAGAACAACCCAAGTGAAGAAAAGTGGGCCAAGCAAGGACGCAATGTCTTGATTGAATTTAGTTTCTTGTTTAGGAACTTCTTTGAGAAACTCAAATAGTATTCTTGTCCCCGGGCCTTTCAGGAGCTTAAGATAAGCATTTGATATCTGCAGTTTTACAGGGATAGGAATAATAAGAGAAACATGCAATACAAGTACAAGTACAACAATGAGGATGTCTTGAGAGTACATCATGGTGTAAATTCTTACCAGATTGATAGAGCGGGGCACTCGGACCAGCTTTACAGGCCCAGATGAAAACTCGTCGTTGAATGTTGAGTTATACCAGATGGTCACATTAAAGTTTTTCTTATCCGTACTCAGGAGATCGTATGCTAATAAATTAAAACAGTCAGAAAGCACAGGTGGATCCAAAACATATATAAATGGAAGAAAATTCAAACCTGCAACGATCTCATTTGTCATCCCCGCAGGGTTTCCCCTCCAACTACCCTTGAAAATCTCATCGTTGACCTCTACAGAGTTATTTCTCCAGAGACACAACCCTTGAACACACTTCACCTCTAGGATATTCAGACACAACCACTAAGTTAACTGTCAAAGTGAAGAAAAAAACGCATCAAGAGGTGGAGATACCTGTCTGGATTTTTCCAAGCGAGAGCGGCCATGTAGAGTTTGCACTGCACAGAGGTTGGATAGTGTAGATGGGAAAATCGGAGTCAATCCCTGGATCTGCATAATTATTTTCACCTGCTGCTTCTGTTGAACCCTGAAAGTCATGATCACGAGTAGAAAGGTGGGTGAGAGATAGAGAGTCCCACACAGAGAGTCAAAGATAGAGCTAAGAAAGAAAAAAAAAAAAGGCGTACCAAGACATTGTTGGCTAAAGTAGGCAAGAGGTCGGAGGAATTAACCGCAAAGGAAGTAGTAGGGAAGATATTTGCGGATAAAGCTGGAAGAGAAAGACGAAGGCATCAGAGGAGAGAGTAAAAGGAGGAGGAGCATATATGATGATTAATACCTTTTCCAAGGGGCTGTTTATCCCCAGTGACAAGTATAGTAACAGGACAGGATCCTGTTCCTCTGCAGGAGTTGTCAGGGAGGTCTGTGTAGGAAAAGAAATCGGCCTTAACAGAACGGAGCTCATTCGGTGGAACCTGCAACATGGGAGGCAACAATGCAGGGTTTGGGATGGGACAAGGACCACCAGGCATATTAGTGTTAGTTGCACAGTTAGTCATATCAGAGACACTCTTCATCAGGGCATCGATCACTTGTTGAATCGCCAGGAGAAGTAAGCAGAGGAAGAGTGGAATCAAGATGAGCCGAACATTCGTCCATATGTGTTTCCTCTGCATCCAAGAATTTAAACAAACCCTTGTTTATATATATATATATGACTCATTCATTAAGTTGTTCACCAGACCTGGTAGGTTAAGTTTTTCCTAAGTAACGCATTGGCCTGCGTCCAGAAACTTGCCGGACTAGGATCCGCCATTGTTGAAGAAAGAAGAGGAGCTTTCACTAGTTTCTTCTTTTAAACTTGAGCTTTCTTTTTAGTGCCCAAAAATAAATGAGGTCCCAATTTCACACAATTCTCAACGTGGGGAGGAAATTAGTCAAACCCTTCAAAACTGGACCAAAAAGATCGCATGTCCTTAAACTTTTTTTTTTTTCCTTACGCCATGTCTATTATTAACATCATATATTTCCTAACATAAAAAAAAAAGAAAAAAAAAACAAAGTTAATAAAAATGATTTTGCAAGAAGGCTTGCCGCTTCTCTACCAGCAGTTGACGGCATTATTCAGGAAGAACCTACTGCTTTCATGGCGGAACAAGAGAGCCATGTGTCTCCAGCTCTTTTCTTCCTTCTTCTTCATCCTTCTCATCTTCTGCATCGAGGAAGCGATGAAGGCCAGCGACGCATCCTCGACGGCGTACAAGAATGTCACCGATCCCACGCTTCTGGTTTCGCCGCCGATTCTTCCTTGTGAGGATAAGTTCTTCGTGAAGCTTCCTTGCTACGACTTCGTATGGAGTGGGAACCATAGTCGCCGTGTGACTGACATCGTCTCTGCAATCATGGCGAACAATCCGGGGAGACCAATTCCCACCAACAAGGTTTAATTTGTTATCCCTTGAGAATCGAATGTGTGTGTGTTGATGATTATAACCCAAAATGTCTTCGATTTTGATGTTTAGGTTCAATCGTTCAAGGAGCCTGATGAGGTAGATTCATGGCTTCTCTCACATCCTTTGCAAGTCCCAGGAGCTTTGCATTTTGTGGAAAGGAATGCTACAGTAATCGGCTATGGAGTTCAAACCAATTCCTCCTCGGAGAAAAAACGTGGTCGTATTGAAGATCCAACGTTTAAGTTCCTTGTTCCTCTTCAAATCGCTGCAGAGCGTGAAATCGCAAGGTCCTTAATTGGAGGTACCATCTTGAAAAAATCTTTCGACTCTTTTCAACACTTGGCTTTCTGACTTGTTGTTTTCAATTTCAGATCCAGATTTTGGTTGGGGTTTTGGATTTAAGGAATTTGCTCGTCCAGCTAATATAGGTGAAACTATCTCTGCACTCAAAGCCATGGGACCATTGTTCTTTCTTGCTTTCTCCATGTTTGGTTTCGTTCTCCAACTCGGTTCTCTGGTTACCGAGAAAGAGCTAAAACTTCGGCAGGCAATGACAATGATGGGAGTTTTTGATACCGCTTATTGGTTATCATGGCTCTTATGGGAAGGAATCCTTACGTTTGTCTCATCACTCTTCTTAGTCCTCTTTGGAATGATGTTCCAATTCGATTTTTTCTTGAACAACAGTTTTGTTCTTGTCTTCCTACTTTTCTTGCTTTTTCAGTTTAACATGGTAAAAATCCTCATTCCTAATTACGTTCCTCATACAACTGCTTTCCATTTGAGATACCCGCACATCATTTTATTATTTGTTTTGCTAGATTGGCCTAGCATTTGTGCTTTCATCTTTCATTAGCAAATCATCTTCAGCTACAACTGTTGGTTTCGTTGTGTTTCTGATTGGTTTCATGACACAGGTTTGGCTCTCTTGCTCATTGAAACTGCTTCCTCAAATCGTGACTTCTTACTAGTTACAGTTCTAACTGCAGATTGTATCGGCTACTGGATTCCCTTATTCCAGCTCGTATGCTGCTTCTCGCCGGGTGATGTGGTCACTCTTTCCACCCAACACTTTTTCTGCGGGCCTTAAGCTTCTTCTTGATGCAACTTCAACTCCCCAAAGTTCTGGAATTAGTTGGAGTGAAAGAGCAGTATGCGAAGGGGGCCAGGCAACTTGCGTACTTTCAATTGTATGTGGACATTCAAAATAATTTCATTCAAAATATTCTCAAACCACTTTATATATCTTTTAAATTTTGGCAGAATATTATCTACCAATGGCTTGTCGGGACATTCCTTTTCTGGTTTATTCTGGCCATCTACTTTGACAATATTATTCCCAATGCGTCCGGTGTAAGAAAGCCGATCTTCTACTTTTTAACACCTGGTTATTGGACTGGCAAAGGGGGCAACAAAGTGGAAGGTACATTCTCCTCATATATCTCCTGCACTCATGAACATTCTTTTTGTTGTAAATGTAAGCCAAACATGTTCCTACACTTTACAGAAGGGAGCATTTGTAGCTGTATTGGTTCAGTTCCACCCGCAGAGCATTTAACGCCAGAGGACCAAGATGTGCTTGAAGAGGAGACAGTAGTTAAACAACAAGCAATGGATGGAATTGTTGATCCTAACATTGCAGTTCAGATACATGGTCTTGCAAAGACATATCCTGGAACAACAAAGCTTGGATGTTGCAAATGCACGAAAACATCCCCTTTTCATGCTGTGAAGGTATTTATTTCTGTTAAGAAAACAAATGAAAATATTTTAATCTTGCTTGTTCAGTCCGTTGCGAAATTTAACATGGTAGTGTGTGTTCTATGCCAAGGCTATTCAACAAATCCTAATGCTCATTGTCCCTTGTGATTTCCAGCATGAAATGTGTTACAACAGTTATTTTTATTCCTCAGCTAATTAGCTCATGGAATATGTTCAGGGTTTGTGGATGAATATTGCCAAAGATCAGTTGTTTTGTCTTCTCGGACCCAATGGCGCAGGGAAAACAACTACCATCAGTTGTTTGACTGGCATAAATCCAGTTACTGGTGGGGATGGTAAGGATCTGTTTAGACGAAGCTAGTTCCCAAAGCATTTTAACCATTCTAATAAGATCCATTTGATTGACTTAAACAGCTCTTATTTATGGAGATTCCATAAGAAGCTCTGTTGGTATGTCCAACATTCGTAAAATGATAGGAGTTTGTCCTCAGGTAGATTAATTTCATTTTGCTACATATCGGAGCTGCTAGCATTGTCCTCTTACACAATTGTCTAATTGTTCTGCTTAAATGGCTTATTTCATCATCACTCTTTTTTTTACAGTTTGATATCCTTTGGGATGCTTTATCAAGTGAAGAACACCTCCACCTCTTTGCTAGCATCAAAGGGTTGCCACCAGCATTGATCAAATCGGTATGCCGTCTGAAAAATCTCAAAATGCTGCTGAGATGTCTGATGAGTGATTTGAACTTTCCAGTTTATGCACACTTCTCCATTTCTTTTGCTTACAAATTTCAATTTTTTGTAACAGACTGCTGAGAAGTTACTGGCGGATGTAAAACTGACAGGAGCGGCGAAAGTTAGAGCAGGAAGTTACAGTGGTGGAATGAAACGCCGACTCAGTGTTGCAGTAGCACTCATTGGTGACCCCAAGCTGGTCTTCCTAGATGAACCGGCATGTCGCTTGCTACGTTTCTCTTTAAATATGTGTTTAGATATACACACAAATCGGTTTAAGATAGTGTTTATACATGGATTGTAGACAACTGGCATGGACCCTATCACGAGGAGACATGTGTGGGACATTATACAAGAGTCAAAGAAAGGTCGTGCCATCATACTTACGACGCATTCTATGGAGGAAGCTGATATTTTAGGTGACCGAATAGGGATCATGGCTAAGGGCAGGCTCCGCTGCATTGGAACCTCAATCAGGTTGAAATCCCGCTTTGGAACGGGCTTTGTTGCTACAGTTAGCTTCATTGAAAGCAAAAAGGACAATAACATTGGTGCTGGAGCTTCGCACGAGCCGTTGAAGAAATTCTTTAAAGAGGTACAGACACGCAAATTTTTTTAGCACATACTGTTTTTGAGGTGCCTGAGCAAAAAAAGAAGTATTATTTGCAGCATCTGAAAGTTGAGGCAACAGAAGAAAACAAGGCTTTCATGACTTTTGTTATCCCCCACGACAAAGAGAAACTTCTAACGGTAAGCATGCACAAAAAGCTCTAGTAATCTCTTAGATCTTCATCTATCTATGATGTGCGTCATCGTTTCTCCACGAATAGGGGTTTTTCGAGGAGCTACAAAACAGAGAATCTGAATTTGGAATCTCAGACATCCAACTCGGGCTTGCCACCCTTGAAGAAGTGTTTCTGAACATTGCAAGACGGGCTGAACTAGAAAGCGCAACCGCTGAAGGAATCATGGTCACTCTGGAGTTGGAATCAGGCATATCACTAGAGGTAAATCCAAATGCAAATGTATGTATGTTTGTTCAAATGCAGAGTTGAGAAATTCTAAGTTATATGGTCAATGAACAGATACCTGTGGGAGCAAGATTTGTTGGGATCCCTGACACAGAAAACGCAGAGAATCCAAGTGGAGTAATGGTGGAAGTGTACTGGCAACAAGACGGGTCGGGATCGATGTGCATCTCGGGACACTCATCGGAGATGCGGGTCCCACAGAATGTTCCGGTGACACGTCCACCATCACCAAATGCATTAGGACTTAAAGGGCTACCACAAGCGGTTCGGGGTGTCGTCATCGATTTATGAATCTAACAATTAGAATCTATCCTCCTTCTCTCTCATTTTTTTTAATATGAGAAACTCGAAGAGAAATTCTAAAAATGCTCTAAGGTTTCACATATACATTCTTTTCATTAATGAAGAAACGATTATGTTATCCCTTTTCTTCTATATCTCACCCTAGCCTCGTTCTTGAGCCAAATATTTTTCTTTTTTCCCCTGGAACCAGTTTTCATTTTTTCTTTCTTTTGGCTCAACATATTTTGATTGGCTATTTCCGGCAGATAATGTGGCGAATTGTTTTTGTTATAAATGTGTGTGTGTGGCGATTTTTGTATATATCAGCAGATAAAAAAATGGTAATTGTAGATATTATCGTAAATATTTTTCACTTCTTTTACATACTTTTGTTATGGCTGTTCAATGATAGGTCAATATAGAGGTCATTCTTATGTGTATCACCTGAAAGTTTGGAAATATATTATTAATAGGATTATACTTATAAAAGCCAAACGTTCTTATTGCTCGCCGTTAGCTCCTTTAGAAGGAGAAGATAAAATGGGTGTCATAATCAAATTCCAAAATTCAAAAGAAATACTTTTGGTTTTGGAAAAACGGATTTAGAAGCTTAGGACTTATATTAGATTCAGAATAATATGTTATACTTGAATTGTAGAAGCATTTGGTTTCCATTCAAAGGCACATGTTAGGCTTGAAAAGTAGAAACACTGTTGGCTTAAAATATAAATCAAAGATGAAGCATTTAACTTAAAAACAAGGACGAGTCTATCGTCAGATCAGTGTTTATCTGATTCACAAGTCCATGATAGACTTGAATTGTGGAAGCACTTGGCTTAGAAAAGTCGAACAAGGAGAGAGCTTCATCGTTAAATCGAAACTCACGAGCATAACCCGGCTCTGATACAATATTGAGATTGATGAGAGTTTAGAATGGAAAGAATATTATACTGACTCTCATAATTGTAAGCTTTAGGTTACATAAGTTTTTTTTTTTTTTGAAACCGTAGGTTACATAAGTTTATACATTGTGAAAAAGACTTCCTAAACACTATGGTAGATAGAAACACACACATATCTAAATATAATATAAATAGTTGACTAATAATCTCATGGGTCTTATAGTCCATCTACAATGTATATCAAGTTATAATTATAATTATTTTATTAATAGGATTATAATTACAATAGCCAAATGTTCTACAACTCGCTGCTGCGATAAAAGCAGGGTTGTCTCCTTGTTAAAACAATATTTACCTTTTATACTTTTAACATCTTCGAGTTAAAAAATTGATGGTGCAGAGGTTTATTTCTACAGTTCGCCGCTAGCTCCTCTAAAAGGAGAAGATACATTGGTGTCGTAATCAATTCCGAAAGATGATAGATCAATAGATTGTCCTTTCCTTTCAGAGGCTGTCTTCACGAAAAGACCGATAGCTCGAGCCCATTTCACCATAGCTCCGATCAGTTCTTTCCTTTGTTCAAAATTTATCTCCTTCAAACCATTCTTCTTCATCTCAACCAAAACTTTTCCCATTGACAACAAACCATCGACCATCCTCCATGAATCCACCTATCGCCCAAAAAAAAACCAAAACGACACAATCTTTTTTATATAAAACTAGGATGAACATGTGTGCATACCATATGAATGTTAATGTCTATTTAAAACTTACTGATGTTCCGCCTTTAGTACCATCCAATAAAGACATAACCCTGAAGAGCTTCTCAGATTTTGCTGACATCTCAAACTTGATGTCTTTTGATCCGGGTGATGCCGACTTGAAGCAAGCCATGTAGTCCTCCAGCTTTGCAAAGAAATCCTTGAACTCTGCTGTCGCAGGACACTTAGTCTCCAGACCATCCACGAAATCCAACATGCCTTTGTAAGCAAAAGGCTCAAAATCTTTGCCCATCTTGGGAAAGTTCTTCAGGTAATGAGGTAATGAGAATGTTCCTTGTGTTTCATAGAGAGCTCTTTTCGAAGGAGAAGATGCATTGGTGTCATAGTCAATTCCAAATGATGATAAATCAATAGATTGTCCTTTATTTTCAGAGGCTGTCTTCACGAATAGACCGATCGCTCTAGTCCATTTCACCATAGACTGAATTAATTCTTTTCTTTGTTCAAAAGTTATCTCCTTGGAACCGCTTTTCTTCATCTCAACCAAACCCTTTCCCATTGACAACAAGCCATCCACTAGCCTCCATGAATCCTCCTATCGCACACAATCTTTTTCATTTAAACTGCAACAAAACAATCCCGAATAGTACCATATGAATGTTAACCTCTAACTGAAACTTACTGATGTTCCGCCTTTAGTTCCATTGAAAACAGACATAGCTCTGAAGAGTTTCTCAGATTTTACTGACAACTCAAACTGGATATTCGGTGATGTCGTTGAATTGAAGCAGACCATGTAATCCTTCAGCTTTGCGAATAAATCCTTGAACTCGGTGGTTCTAGGACACTTACCCTCCAGATCACCCATGAAGTCCAACATACCTTTGTAAGCGAAAGGCTCAAAGTCTTTGCCCAGTTTGGGGAAATTCTTCAAATAAAGGGGTAATGAGAACGTCCCCTGTGTTTCATAGACACTGCTTAATGCAACAAGCAACATTAGATATATAGCTAATACATATTTTGCCATTTTATTCTTAAAAGATATAGAAACAAAAAAAACAAGATGAAAATATTATGGAGTTTTTGAATGAATGTGCTTTCTTTGAAAACTGAATTTATATAGATGTTTAAAAACTCTAAATTTAACTATTAAAGTGAATGTGAAAAAATGGTCGATAAAACAAATGATAAAAGAATTTCCAGAAATTTCCATGGCTTATCGCTTTTCGCTCTTCTCTAGATCTATTTTTGAAGATGATCAATTTCCTCGTCAAACTATATTTAACAATCTACATGTCTACAAAATATGTTCCTAGAACTACATGATTTTTTTTTTTTTTTTTAATAACAGTGGGATCCTAAACCAAAATCCAGATTAATCCTTAGAAGTTAGGACATGTGAAGATTTAAGGTGTCCACAATAATAAACCATGTTTGAAATTGCACTGGAAATATTCAAACCATGATCTTCTAATCTTAGAGTGAATCTTTCAGTCACTTGATCACCATGAATTAGCCTAATAGTTGTTAATATACAATCCACATTATTCAAAAATAAAATTGGGTTTGACATTCATGGTAGAAAACTACGGAAACTCATTTTTGGAAAAAAAAAAAACAATGAAGAAACGATTTGTTTTTTTGTGGAAAATTGTGAAATTAAATTTTTGACAGAAAAAAAAAAAATTTGGAGTTGCGATTTTATCAGAAATATATATATATTTTTTTTATTACAGTTTTAAACTCATTAGATATGTATTAAAAACTATTGTATATCAACAAAACATGAATTAAATGACATGAGAGTTAATGCAATTTTAGTATTTTGTTATTATATGATGTTTTCAAGTTTATATGAAAATATTTAAATTTATTTGATTTTTGTGATTATTTGTATTTTATATTATATTTTTTATTGGTTGAATTTTTTTAAGAAAAAATCTTTGTCATCACATAATTCATGACTATACATCTTACCAATTAAAAGTTTCACATGGTGACATACACAAAGTGAAAAAATTTATGTTGCAAACAACAATTTTGTCTGTCAATTATTGAAAGAAAAAAAATCGTTAATTTAGGGCAAAACAAATTTAAAAAAAAAATACAAACCCAACCTGATAAACCTTAAATCAACCCTATAAACAAGGCACGACTAAGAAATCATGGAAGAGATTTGAGTGTATTTCCAACGTTGTAATCATTAACCTTTTGTTCTAAATTTGTTGTTCCTGAGATCGAAATTGGGAAAATCAGGAAGAATAATTTGTGCATCCAAACACCAAATTGATGTTGGCTGTTGAAACAATGGAGCCACCATATCCATCAATTGATCAAACCAGTCTCCGCCGCTTGTCAACGAAGACGCGTTGGTGGATGCGATCTCGGTCTCCGTAAACCAGTCTCCGACGAAGAAGACTTGAATGTCATCGTTTCTGTGGAATTGAGTTTAACCATGATCGAAACATTTTATCCCCAAATTCATCTCTCAATCAAGTAGTGACCTTCAGGCGAATTCCTTCCCATGAAATCCGTCGCTGGAATTTTAGCTTCCCCTATTTTCTTTCAACGCCTAGAACCTGTTCGATAAAATATCTCAATGGAGGGATTCGGATTGCTTCCTCCCGATTCGTCAAGATTAAACATTCGAGATTTCTTACCGATCCTTGCGACGGCAAAAGTCTTTCCGAGATTCAGAAACGAGGTTTTCAAATTTCTTGGCTTTTTTTTGTTCTTTCCAAATCCAATTTTGAGATTTATTACTCTAATCTCTCTCTCTCTCTCGGATCGAACTTGACAGATCGTAAAAATTTAAACAAAAAAGCCACGATTTTGAGTTTGAGATGTTCTTCAAAATTATCGGGTCGGTTTGTAATTTTTTTTTGAAAATCATGAGGCATTTGCCTCCACATGTAATACTAGATCCGCCCCTGCAATGCTGGTCCGATATCTTACGCCAATCTAAAATGCATCTTCTTTAACAACACATTTAATTAACGTATTTGTTATAAAAAAAGTTCACAAATATTGTTAAAAAGCTTTTACGAGTTTTGCTATAGTAAAAAAAGTCTAGAAATTATATATATAGATAAGGTCTAATAAAATTAACGTGTTTGTTAAAAAACAAAAGCCCTCAAATTAAAAGCCATGATCCATGGTTTTACTTACTTGTAAGTTGTTAAATCCTTTTATAATCTAGTTAAGAGTAGGGAAGGGGTTATTAGGGGATTATATGGACAATTCTTAACAACATTATTATATACGTGTCAGCGCTCAATATCCTAATTCCATTGGTATTACAACTCATGCGTCAGTGCAAAGTGCAAACTCTAGCTATACTTCTCTTAGAATTAAGACTTTCCGCGCGATGGTGTCAAACTAAAATAATCAAGACTGCTAAACCAATTAATACTAATAATCAGGACCTGACTTATATGTGCTTAAGACCTCCCGTTGGTGCCTTAGAATTGCATTCAGAGTCAAGCCAATAATCAGACCTCCCGTTATCTACAGACTATCAGCACTATTGCATGCGGTAATCCCCAAATAAGATTTTATTTTTCCTTATAGAACTAGGATTTCATAATCTCTTTAGAAACATTTATAACGGTGCTCTTTAATTCTCAAACGCCTCTAAGATTTTTTGAGTTGCTAGAAAATAGAAGCCACTGTTCATTTGAAACAATAACGATTTTGATATTTGTGTTTCAGACTAGTTGATATATTTACTTTACCTAACAGATACGAATCATGTAATGTTTGTACTTTCCACTGAAACATTACACGATGGTATTTATCACACACAAAACAAAAAACATTACACGATGGAGGTCTAAAGTTTTTTTTTTTTGGGTTAGTTTCTTATGATAGTTCTTTTAGTTATTATGGCCTGTACAGCTGGTTCGATTGATAGAGTCACTTCCTTATATAATAGCTGCTCATGTATCTATCTATATATGTAAATCCTATTTTACTACACCGGAAGATGTAAACTGTAATCTAGTTATTGGTTTAAAGAGTAGGGAAGGGGTTATTAGGGGATTTCATGGATACATATACTAAGGATTAATATGAAAATTCTAATTTTTTTTTTTTTTTGTCAAGAGTTTTTGTCCAACTAAAACGTGTTTTTGTAAGGACAAGAAGCATGTGGAAAGGAAAGAATGGGAGTGGTTCAAGTGTACGTCGAAAAGCTAATTGGTGCATGTGTGAATTTTGATGATGACAAAAATGAAAAGCAAACACTGCATGGAAGCTAATGATTATTAGTACATACATATAATGACATATTTTAAGGAATAAAGCCATTACATATGTAAATTAACAAAAACAAAAGCAGATAGATACAATAATTAATATTGTTGTTTTTCTTTTCCTCTCAACAGATTCTTTTAAGTGTTGGAGAAATAGGATATATTGTAAGAATATATATAAACATGATTACTTGGTTTAAATTTTTTAACATGTGTCGTATAGTGTGCGTAGTTTGTGTTAAGACACTTAAAGATGGGTGGATGGTAAGTTTGGTATTTTACCCACCAAAATGTTTATGAGATCCCCCAAGTTTTCTTCTATATAAATGAACATTTATATTCTATCTAAACACAACCTTCTTAATCAGTTATATTGCTTCACTTTTATCTTGTTTACAAAAACAAAAAACAAAAAATGGTAGGTTTTAATAAAAAGGTTACAGCTGTTGTAATGATGCTTTGGATAATGCAAAGTATGGTCTCACTGAATGCCGAAAAAGAGACATTTGTTAATGCTGGAGATTGCTTTAACTCCATCAAGAGTGTTGATGGTTGTGCTGATGAAATTGCTGGCATTTTCCGCTGGGATTTTAGCCATCTCAAGCATGCCTGCTGCAAGGCACTCGAGGCATTAACAGAAGACTGCTGGCCGATCATCTTTCCCAAACAACCTCTTATGCACATGATGATCAAAGGCATCTGTTTTTTTCCATAGAAACATATATGTTTGTTTCAATGACTACGATGAGTAAATTGCCATGATATGAGCAAGTAAGCAATAAATAAAGTGTGTGGTATGTACTTGTAATCCTATGTTTTTATCCTTATGTTTTTATATTTACGATAATTAACAAATATATATAATGAGAAGATATATTATTACTATGCATTCCTCACTTTCCTTCTTTTTGATCTCTTTCTGTCAGTGTTCCTTTTACAAACGGACTTGTTATCGTCGTTAAATAACAAACCTATATATTCGCATATCTAAGTTTTATCCAGTTCATTATAACTATACATTGCCAACCAATCTTTTCTTTGTTAGTTTTTTCTGGCCTCTACAGCTGGTTCGATTAATAGACTAACTTCCTTAATTAATTGCTAAATACAGTTTGTAAATCTTTTTTTACTCCCGGAAGATGCAAACTCTAATCTAGTTATAGGTTTAAAGAGTAGGGAAGGGAGGGGATTACATGGATACATACATATATATATATATATATATATATATGTGTGTGTGTGATGATATGAACATTCTTTTTTTTTTTCGTCTTGTCAGAGATTTTGTTTCAGCAAACTCATGGACATTAAATAAACAATAGAAATTTTAAAGATATGGACAATTCTTAAGAACATTATAAAATTATCATCAAAATTCACTAATTCTAGAAGTAGCACCAGTATAAGGTTTATGAATGGTTTATAAAGATAACCTGGCAAGCAGCAACATATGAATTGAAGTGTGGAAAGAAAGGAATCGCCGGTTTCACTTAGGAACATGTCCTTCCTCATGAAGACAACTTTCAAGTACAGTATAAGGCTCCAAATGTGGCCATTTTCTCCTCCAATGTTGAACTAGCTTCTGATTTTACATATTGCTTGTCTCTCACTCGATTCCTTCCCTTTGTAAAAAGGGTCTTCCCTATGGTGCTTGTGCTTCTTTTAGATTCTTTCTCAGTGCATGTATTTCACATTTTCTAAACCTATAATTAGGATTCTGTTTTCTCTAAATAATACTAAACAGAACAAGTTTATTCACTGTGAAAGTTTGACGATAAGAGAACATCGCAGTCTCATGATTTACACTTGATTGTTATTTCATGTGAGTGATTTTCAGCATAATATTAAATGTTAGATTCATAATCAATCACGCTACCCCGAACTCGTCGCTGCCCATGTCCCAACACTTGTGATGATGGTTCATATATCACCTCAACATTCTGCGGGACCTGCATCTCCGGCGAGTGTCCAGAGATGCACATCGATCCCGTCTCGTCTTGTTGCCAATACACTTGCACCATTCTTCCTCGGGGATTCTCTGCGTTTTCTGTTCCAGGGATTCCCACAAATCTTGCTCCCACAGGTATCTGCGTACACCGAGTTTGTGTCCATTAACTATTACAACTCTGCATTTGATCCACATTTAAAATTTTGATAGATTTACCTCGACCAACAGGCCTGATTCTAACTCCAGTGTAACCATGTTTCCTTCAACCGTTGCGCTTTCTAGTTCTGCCCGTCTTGCGATGTTCAGAAACACTTCTTCAAGAGTTGCAAGCCCGAGTTGGATGTCTGAGATCCCAAATTCAGATCCTCTGTCTTGTAGCTCCCCGAAAAACCTCTATTTCATTTATCAAGATATGCAAAATACAACTCATTCATTAGACACATGAGATTCATTAGAGCTTTGTAAACGCTTACCGTCAGAAGCTTCTCTTTGTCGTGGGGGATAACAAAACTCATGAACGCTTTTTTCTCTTCTGTTGGCTCAACTTTCAGATGCTGCAAAATATTGTTCCCGGCTCAAAGGCCGCACTACTAGATTATTAACTAATTAAAGAAACTTGAGAGTGTACATACATACCTCCTTAAAGAATCTTTTTAATGGCTCTGGTGAAGTTCCAGCACCGTCGTTTTTGTTTTCAGTGAAGCTAACGGTGGCAACAAAGCCCGTTCCAAAGCGGGATTTCAACCTGATTGAGGTCCCAATGCAGCGGAGCCTGCCCTTAGCCATGATCCCTATTCGGTCGCCTAAAATATCAGCTTCCTCCATAGAATGCGTCGTAAGTATGATGGCACGACCTTTCTTTGACTCTTGTATAATGTCCCACACATGTCTCCTTGTGATAGGGTCCATTCCAGTTGTCTACAATCCAAATATGTCGCCAATAAATAAAATAAAAATATGAGAAAGAAAGCATAACTAAGACATAAAACACATTTAAAGAGGAGAGTAGCAAGTTGCAGTTGCAGACCGGTTCATCTAGAAAGACCAGCTTGGGGTCACCAATGAGTGCAATTGCAACACTGAGTCGGCGTTTCATTCCACCACTGTAACTTCCTGCTCTAATTCTCGCTGCCCCTGTCAGCTTTACATCTGCAAGTAACTTCTCTGCAATCTGTAAAACGGAAAGAAATTCTGTAAGCAAAAAAAGAAGAAGGGAAAGGTATGTTTGGCTCACCGATTCGTAAAGAAGATGAATGAAGAAATTTTGATATTACTAGGGTGACTTACCGATTTGATCGATGCTGGTGGCAACCCTTTGATGCTAGCAAAGAGGTGGAGGTGCTCTTCACTGGACAAAGCATCCCAAAGGATATCAAACTGTGAAAGAGTGATGATGAAATAAGTCATTTAAGCAGAACAACTAGATCATTGTGTAAGAAGATAATGCGAGAAGAAATTGACAAACCTGAGGACAAACTCCTATCATTTTACGAATGTTGGACATACCAACAGAGCTTCTTACGGAATTTCCATAAATTATTGCTGTTCGAGCCAATCAAATAGATCATGTTAGAACGGTTAAATTTCTTCAAAAATAAGATGAGCAAGCTCTCTTACTATCCCCACCAGTAACTGGATTTATGCCAGTCAAACAGCTGATGGTAGTTGTTTTCCCTGCGCCATTGGGTCCGAGAAGACAAAACAACTGATCTTTGGCAATATTCATCCACAAACCCTGAAATATTTCCATAAGCTAATTAGCTGAGGAATAAAAATAACTGTTGTAATACATTTCATGCTGGAAATCACGAGGAATAACTTTGGGATTTTCTTCTTATCAGAAAATAAAATACCTTTACAGCATGAAAAGGAGAAGTTTTCTTGCATTTGCAGCATCCTAGCTTTGTCGTTCCGGGATATGTCTTTGCAAGCCCATGTATCTGAACTGCAATGTCAGGATCAACTATTCTATCGATTGCTTGTTGTTTTACTAAAATCTCCTCTTCAAGCACATCTTTGTCCTCTGGCGTAATATGCTCTACCGGAGGAACTGAACCAATACAGCTACAAATGCTCCCCTCTGTAAAGTGTAGCAACATGTTTGGCTTACCATTTTGTAACACACTGAATGTTTATTAATGCAAGAGAAAATACCTTCCACTTTGTTTCCCTCTTTGCCAGTCCAATAACTTGGCTTTAGAAAGTAGAACATCGATTTTCTGACACCGGATGCATTGGGAATTATATTATCAAAGTAGATAGCCAGAACAAACCAGAAAAGGAATGTCCCCACAAGCCATATGTAGATTGTATTCTGTCACAAGTTCAAAGAGATATTTTGGTCAGACAGAGAATAATAGACAACTCTTAGATGAAATCTCTCTCGAAGATGTTGACATACAATTGTAATAACGCAGGTGGCCTCGTCCGTTGCGCATTCTGCTCTTTTACTCCAACTAATTCCAGAATAATCGGGAGGTGATGCCGCATTAAGAAACAGCTGCAGACCCGCATAAAAGGTATTGGGAGGAAAGAATGACCAAATCACTCGGCGAGAAATCGAATGTTCGCTTGAATAAGGGAATCCAGTAACTGATACAATCTGCAGTTAGAACTGCAACTAGTAAGAAGTCACGAATTGAGGAATAAAATTTCAGCTACTGTTTTAGCAAGAGAGGCCACACCTGCGTTACAAAACCAATCAGAAACACAAGGAAACCCACAGTTGTTGCTGAAGATGATTTGCTAATGAAAGCTGATAGCACGAATGCTAGGCTAATCTAGCAACACAAATAATAGATAACTTATAGTGATTCCCCAGCAAATTAAAGGAGAACTGGAAGATATCTCAGAAACAAAAGCATAATTTGTAATGGGATCTTACCATGTTAAACTGAAAAAGCAAGAAAAGTAGGAAGACAACAACAAAACTGTTCTTCAAGAAAAAATCAAACTGGAACATCATTCCAAAGAGGACTAAGGAGAGAGACGAGAGACCGGTAAGGATTCCTTCCCATAAGAGCCATGATAACCAATAAGCGGTATCAAAAACTCCCATCATTGTCATTGCCTGTTGGAAAACAAGGAAAAACATTATTGAATCATCTAATTCGCAATGGTAACAATCTCAGCTACAAAAAGATATGAAAAATGACCTGGCGAAGTTTTAGCTCTTTCTCAGTAACCAGAGAACCAAGTTGGAGAACAAAACCAAACATGGAGAAAGCAAGAAAGAAGACTGGTCCCATAAGAGTCAGTGCAGAGGTAGTCACTCCTCCACCAATAGCTGGGCGAGCAAATTCCTTAAATCCGAAACCCCAACTAAACTTTGGATCTGAAAGACATTTAATTTCCATGTCAAAATGTACAAGAAGCAGCCCACAATCAATATTTTCCAACTCAAAGATTTCAAGATGGTACCTCCAATCAAGGACCTTGCGATTTCACGCTCTGCAGCGATTTGAAGAGGAACAAGGAACTTAAACGTTGGATCTTCAACCCGACCACGTCTTTTATCCGAGGAAGAATTTGTCTGAACTCCGTAGCTAATTACTGTAGCATTCCTTTCCACGAAATGCAAGGCTCCTGGAACTTGCAAAGGATGTGACATAAACCATGCATCTACCTCCTCAGGCCCTTTGAATGATTGAACCTGAGAAATAAACCACACAAGAGAAACATTTCTTCTGATGATGCACATTTGCCTTCATTTCCCAAAAGAAAACCCACTAAAAATCCATCGAAATATATTTTTCAATAAAAGAAAGATCATATTTTTTTGTCATGAAAAAGCCCAGACCTTGTTGCTCGGAATTGGTCTTCCCGGATTGTTGGCCATAATAGCAGAGACAATGTCAGTGACTCGACGGCTCTGGTTCCCACTCCACACGAAGTCGTAGCAGGGAAGCCTCACGAAAAACTTATCCTCACAAGGCGGAATCGGAGGCGAGACTAAAGCCTTAGGATCGGTGACATTTCTGTGCGCCGTCGAGGTTACGTCGCTCGCCTTCATCGCTTCCTGGATACAGAAGATGAACAAGATGAAGAAGAACGAAGAGAAGAGATGAAGACACGTGGCTCTCTTGTTCCGCCATGAGAGCAACAGATTCTTCCTGAACAACGCCCTGAACTGCTGATACAGAAGCGGCAAGCCTCCTCGCAGAGTCATGATCAGAGGAAGAAGACGATTGGAGGATTTTTTTATTCTCTTTCAAAAAAAAATCTCCTTTTTTTGAAATAAAGTACTTTTGTTAAAAAAAAACAAAGTACAAGAAACGCCTATGAAAGTTGATTGACCATTATAAAGACTCTCATTTATTACCAGAAAAAACAAAAACAAAAAAATACAAAGGAATCTTACTGCACTAACATCTTTCAAAGTTTTGATCAAAAAATTCAATGAAATAAATGTTATTTTCCTATATTGTGTGATGAATCCATGATTTTAATTAATCAAGGAAACGCGTTTTCTAAATAAGTAAATACCCTTTATCTTTGATATTTCCGTTTCTACATTAAATTTGAAATGTTTCCAATTACCCTTTGTTGATATGGTTGGAAAAAAATCTCCTTGTTATGATTGTGTTCACATTGTTACACTGTATTCAACCAAATTTTGATACAAATATGTTAAGAGAGTTTTATTGGATTCTCAATTATGATTTGATTAATTACATAATTAAGGGCTGATTAATTACATAATTAAGGGCTGATTAATTACATAATTAAGGGCTGATTAATTTCTCATTAACGTTGAAAACCGTGTGAAATTGAGTCCTTATGTCAATAATCCTTAAAAAAAAAAAAAACCTAAAAAGGTAGTGTTCAGTAAGTAAAACAGAGGAAGAAAAATTAAAGACTAAACGAAGCTTCTTTCTTCATCAATGGCGGATCATGGTAAAGCCAGTTTCTGGGCACAGGCAAATGCGTTACTTAAAAAGAACTTAACCTATCAGGTATGTTTTTTTTTTTTTTTTTTAGAAAAGCCTATCAGGGATGTTTATTTATCCCTTCTCCGTTTCCTCTACGAAATCCGGTACATGTGTCTCTGCTTTCTGCATTGACAAATACTTCTGATTCTTCGAATTCTCGGACGAAATTTTACAGAATTTGGTCGCGACAATCTTCAAAACCTGATATCTAAACCAAAAACTTTCTGCAAAATGAGATACGATCGTTGTTGGAAATCAGATCACATTAACTAACACAAATAAAAAAATACGATCTTTAGTCTCGATGTATGTCATTTTATGGTGCAGAGGAAAAACATATGGACGAATGTTAGGCTCGTCCTGGTTCCACTCTTCCTTTGCTTACTTCTCCTTGCGATTCAACTCTTGCTCGATGCTGTGATGAATAAAGTCTCGGATACGAGTAATTGTGGCAGTAAAGATGATTTTACTAGCGGTGATTGTCCCATCCCAAGCCCTCCATTGTTGCCTCCCATGTTACAGATTCCAGAACCTGAATCTCGTGCCGTTAAAGCTGGTTTCTTTTCCTACGACGACCTTCCTGACAAGTCCTGTAGAAAAACAGGAACTTGTCCTGTAACTATACTTCTTACTGGGAATAACCATTCCCTTGGTAAAGGTATATATGCTTATGCTAACCTCTCTTCTTTGATATATTAATACTCTCATTTTTCTGCGAAACTTATCAGCTGCATGCGTGTTTTCTCCAGCGTTATCCGGGAATATGTTTGGTGGTTCTTTCGCTGTGAATACCTCTGACCTCTTGTCTAGTTTAGCCAACAATGTCTTGGTAAAGTTTGCTATTTCTTTTCATCGAAAAAGTGCAGGCATCTATCTCTATGTCTCAGAGTTTTACTAAAGGTCATGGCTTTCAGGGTTCAACACTACCACCAGGACAAAACAATTATGCAGATCCAGGGATTGAATCGGATTTTGCCATCTTCAATATCCAACCTCACTGCAGTCCAAACTCTACATGGCCACTCTCATTTGGAAAAATTCACAGAGGTATTTACTTGAGAAAGGCGGTTTTTCTAATCCCCCTTGCACGCGTACGTCTTCCATGTTAACTTAATAGTTGTGTCTATCCCAGCGGTGAAGTGTGTTCAAGGGCTGTGTCTCTGGAGAAATACCTCCGTAGAGGTCAATGATGAGCTTTTCAAGGGTAGTTGGAGGGGAAATCCTGAGCGGATGACCAATGAGATTGCTGCAGGTTGGGTTACATTTTCTGCCATTTACATATATAGTTATGTATATTGTACTTAATATCCATCTCTGACTTCGGACTGTTGATGTATTTTCGTTGCCTTAGCATACGATCTCATGAGTACGGATAGGAAAAACTTTGATGTGACCATCTGGTATAATTCAACATACAATGACGATTCTTCAAATGAACCTTTGGTCCGAGTTCCTCGCTTGATCAGCCTGGTATGAAATTAAGCCATGCCATATGCTCTTTTACATGTTTCTTTGATTGAACCGGTCCAACGTTTACACACCCTGCAAAACTGCAGGTATCAAATGCTTATCTTAAGTTTCTGAAAGGCCCGGGAACAAGGATATTATTCGAGTTTGTCAAAGAAGTTCCTAAACACGAAACTAAATATAATCCAGATATAGCGTCCTTGCTTGGCCCACTTTTCTTCACTTGGGTTGTTCTTCTTCTATTCCCCGTAAGTTCTTTTACAATTGAAAACTTTAGTGCTAAATTCCACAAAATATTCCATCCTAATGTGTGTTGTGTGTGTGTGTGTGTATACATATAATTTTGCAGGTGATCTTGACATCATTGGTGTATGAGAAACAAGAGCGTCTAAGAATTATAATGAAAATGCATGGGCTAGGCGATGGTCCATATTGGATGATTTCATATGCCTATTTTCTTGCGATATCTATGATGTACGTTATTTCATTGGTGATCTTTGGGTCAGCGATTGGGCTTAAGTACTTCCGGATCAATGACTACACCATCCAGTTCGTTTTCTATTTTATCTTCATAAACCTGCAAATCGCCCTCGCCTTTCTTGTTTCTTCAATATTCTCCAAGGTTAAGACTGCAACAGGTACTAACATCGCATTTCTTGACTCTGCTCAAGATTATGTTTAACTTTCAAATACCAGTGTGAAATTTCAACGGCTTCTTGTTTTTTTTTTTGCTTTATTGTAGTTGTTGCTTACATTTTGGTGTTTGGAACTGGGCTCTTGGGAAACTATCTCTTCGGAGAGCTGCTTGAAACTCCCTCATTTCCTGGTAAGTTAACCAGATCAATACCTTGAAGAACAAATACACATGTTTTGTGACCACTTGTTAACTAGTATGTACGTCAACAGAAAACGGGCTTCTAGCCATGGAGTTGTATCCCGGATTTTCCTTATACCGCGGATTGTATGAGTTCTCGCAATCTGCCTTCCGTGGAAACGGGATGAAGTGGGAGGATCTCAGTGAAAACGGAATGGATAAACTGTTCTACATCATGTCAGTGGAGTGGTTTGTGATTCTCATTGTAGCCTATTATATCGATCACGTTTTGTCATCCGGGAAAAGCCCTTTCTTTCTCTTCAAGAACCCTTTCAAGAAATCCTCTTCCCTACCAAGGCCTAGTGTGCAGAGGCAAAGCTCTGACAACGTCCTCATTGACATGGAAAAAACAGATGTCACTCAGGAGGTATGGAATGAAAAATGAATCTCAAGTTTTCTTATTACTTTCCAATGTTTCAACTCGTTCTGATGAAAAGAGGAAATAATCAGAGGAAGAAAGTTGAGCAATTGAGGAATGAAGGGAATACAGGGCACGCGATCGTGTGTGACAACCTGAAGAAGGTGTATCCAGGTAGAGATGGTAACCCACCAAAAATAGCAGTAAGAGGTTTATATCTCGATGTGCCTTCAGGGGAATGCTTTGGCATGCTTGGACCCAATGGTGCCGGAAAAACCTCCTTCATCAATATGGTCAGTTTCGCAAATTAAACCACTGCTTTTTTACACACCAAACAACGTTTTCAGACTGTTAAAATTTTGTATATTGTTCTGCTGCGCTAGATGACTGGGCTCCTGAAACCGACATCTGGAACTGCGTTGGTTCAAGGTTTGGACATATGCAAGGACATGAACAAAGTATACACGAGCATGGGCGTATGCCCGCAGCACGAGTAAAAATCCTCTACAGATTTTTCTGCATTTTCTTCCATTGCCAAGCAAATAAGGAGCAATTAGAGGAACAACTCTGTTTTTATGTCATTCTCTTTGGTTTCAGCTTGCTTTGGGAGACGTTAACAGGAAGGGAACATCTTCTCTTTTACGGGAGGCTCAAGAACATCAAGGGCTCTGCTCTAACGCGGGTATGTTTATAGCTTTGTGACTTTATTATATGTGTTGTTACTCCACAAGACAATGTTAAGTCATGGAGATATGATCATTTTCAAGGCTGTGGAAGAGTCTCTCAAAAGCGTCAGCCTCTTTGATGGAGGAGTTGCTGACAAACCTGCTGGAAAATACAGCGGAGGTATGAAAAGGAGACTTAGTGTGGCCATTTCGCTTATTGGGAACCCAAAGGTACCTCTTCTGGTCTCTTGTTATGTGATTTTGTCAGCAATTTTGACTCACATTTATTAATGAATCCATTGTCTGATTTGTTAAAGGTGGTTTATATGGATGAGCCTAGTACTGGACTTGATCCAGCCTCGCGAAAGAACTTATGGACCGTGATCCAGCGTGCAAAACAAAACACAGCCATAATCCTCACAAGTATTTTCATTCTCTCTCCCTCTCTCTCTCACTACACTCCTACATGTGAATCTGGTTGATACAATGAAACTTCGGACTCATTTTGTTTCTTATCCCTTAAAGAAATGGTTCTGAATGCAATTACACTTAAAAAGAAAGTGATGATATTTTAACCTAGAGAAGCTTGTCCCTCACGTTTTTCAGCTCACTCAATGGAAGAAGCAGAGTTTCTTTGCGACCGATTGGGGATTTTTGTAGACGGAGGCTTGCAATGCATAGGAAACCCGAAAGAGCTGAAGGGAAGGTACGGTGGATCGTATGTGTTCACGATGACGACCTCACCGGAACACGAGGAGAAAGTAGAGAGAATGGTTCGACGTATTTCACCAAACGCCAAGAAAGTATATCATCTAGCAGGAACGCAGAAATTCGAGATCCCTAAGCAAGAAGTCATGATTGCAGATTTGTTTTTGATGGTGGAGAAGGCCAAAAGCAAATTCACAGTTTTTGCTTGGGGACTCGCCGACACAACTCTCGAAGACGTCTTCTTCAAGGTTGCTTCAACTGCTCAAGCCTTCAATTCCTTGTCTTAATGTTCGAATGATCCACCCTATTTAGGCTATCACTATTATTGACAAAATCAATGCCTTCAACTAGTTAGGGCTTTTTATTGACAAAAAATCAATACCTTGAGATACACGTTAACTGCAATAGATTTGCATACAGATCCTAAACAGTATTTTTAAATTCATGTACCAATCCGACGACCGAATGTTAAAAACATTTTAAAAACACAGCATAAATTGTTTTTAACATAATGGAAATTATTAATTTGTTATAAAAAAAAGTTAGAAATTAAAAATCTATTAACCCGCGGTCTAATCAAGTTAATCCTATAACCCAAAAGCTTTTTCGATATGCCTTCGAGAATGGTTTTAACAATATTGCTCCAAATTATGAGCAATATGATGTGAAAGAGAAACACTCTAAAGCTCATCACGGTCCGTAACTCCAGAGCCAGAGCCAGAAACTAACCACCGCGTCATGTTCTTTATATGCTCTTGATCGATCCCAAACACGCCTCCAATATTCACGACTCCAGGATTCTGGCTATTGTAAAACGAGAGAGCGGTGGCTCGTTCGAAGCCACCGCTCAAGCAGAAATGAAGTAATCCTTTAGGGAAGACAAAGACATCGCCTTTTCGCAGAACCGTCTGAAAAATCTTGTCGTTGGTATCTACAAATCCAGCAAACACGACTCCACTAACCACAAAGAGCATCTCGGATGACCTCGGATGCGAATGGAACGCCACAGATCCGTCCCTTTCGAGGTCAGTCCGTGAGACCGAGAGGCCGAGAGTGTTGAGACCTGGAAACTCTAATGCAGTGAGCATTGTGACGCTCGACTGGAGATAATTGTCTGTGTCTCCTGCTACAGTGAGTTTGGTAGACTTGAAATCTTGAACGTTGATCTCGGTCGGGTTCTTGCAAGGATAGCCGTTGATGAAGAAGATGCTCTGTTCTCCCGGAGCCGTCGGACACGTGTCCTGCATATTGTCTGAATCCGCGGAGGCAGATAAGAAGATTGCACAGAACACGATCATGAAGAAAGATTTCATTCTTGTGAGTTGTGAATTGTGACAAAGAGTACTTAACTTGTGATTAATCAGATATAGATAGAAATTAAAGGGAAGCCAAAAGAAAAACACTCTGTTTCTAGGCGATGTGGCTTAGAGTTGAGTACACTACTTAGTGGCTTTTTTTGTAAGATTATGTTCTAAGATGAAAATCGCTTCTAAGTAATACTTTTCACTAATTTTCCAACTTATTGATGTTGACATTATTACTTCTTTAAGCTCTAATTTTAGTTTGTTTACCTGAAAGTACAATTTTGCTTGTTATAACAGGAAAGCAGAGAAGCTTCACTGTGCATTGCTTTCGATATTTCACTCGAATGAAAGTACAATGGTTTGGTTCGGTAGGTATAACCAAATTATACAACTGAAAGTTTAGAACCCAATTATCCCAACGAAGGAAAAACTTGGAGATTATTCGAAATCGAGCCTGGAAAGAAAACCGTTTCTCTAGTGCCCGTTTTCAAGCCGGGAAGTATCGGTTTCATCGCACTCGTCTATGCTCTGAAGAATATCTTTGATGAACTTAATGAAAGAGCAGAGTCCACCCAAGAAATTATGATCGATGACTCCGTTTCCATCAAGAACATGTGCGAAATCCACTAGCTTTACCTGAGCCTGCAGCGGCTGCGCATCATCTCCTCCTTTCATCAAGATCGAATCGTTCTCATAAACCATCAGAATCGAGCAAGAATTGAAATGGTAAATCATTTGGGTTTCGAACCAAGCCTTAAGCTCCAACAACTGCGCTAATATCCCATTAGAACCACCATAAACCTCTGACGCAAAAGCACAGTTTGGTATCAAGTTAGAGTCAGCGGGAGAGTTCGATGAAACAAACTTCCTCAGAGACAATCTAGCGCCATCGACTTTGTACCCAAGAACAAGCTTCTTCTCAGGTCTCCAAAAACTCGATTCTTGGTGGTCAAAAATCTTAAAACCTGAAACCCTGAACCCCAACGAAACTGTGGTGGTCTCTCTGTCTTTCTTTATGCATTTCTTGAAATACTCTTCGGATACATCCGGGTACCATGTTCTAGATCCAATCTTAACATCCATTACCGATGGATTTAAGTAACCCGAAACAACATCTTCAAGAACCATGTGTGGAAGCTTGCCAGATCCATCAGATGCTTCAACTTGCTGAATGCCGTGGTACAACGGGAAGTATCTATGGATGTGGTCTGGAACATTCTTGTTCGACGAGAAAGACTCGTAGAACTTTGCCTCGTTTTCGCCACGAGCATCACCCTGAAGTGGCTTGAAGAATCGGCCTTGGTCGTCTACGAGCGGACCAAGCTTCCCATCTTTACCAATGTGACCAGCAACTTGGTGTTCAGGGACCTTGAGCATCTTTGTGCAACAGTATATATGATGATCAATCTGAAGAATAAGAAATCAGATTCACCAGAACATTTCTTATTATCCTTCTTAAGATATACTATTAGATCTAAACATTTACAGATCATTGATCTAAAATAAATCGCAATTTTCAAAGTTAAGTTAAAATCAAAGTAGACGATTAGATCCCACGACCAAACAAGACATTTTCCAGGAAATTATTATACAGTAGAATCAGAAGGAGAAACACAGATCAACCAAACGAAAAAATCCAGAAGTAGCGTCATTCTTAAGAGATATTGCGGAATCAGATTAGGCTTCTTAAGTTCTCTCCACATAACAATGAAAAAATCTCAATCGCATCTATCAGAAATTCCTCGAGTTCATCGCCGAACGAAAATTAAAAGCACGAAAGAGGGAAATGAAACAACCCCAGAATCACACCATGAAAAAAATAAATATTTTGAGATCTCTAAAAGCGTATCAAAAAGTTGACAATCTTTCGATTAGAAAATGCATTGAATGGAACTTTAGAAAAGTGCGAATTTTGTTAGTAATAGATATAAATTGAGTTGGAGCAAGACGAAGAACTTGGTTCAAAGGTAAGAGATTAATCAAAGAAAGTTTCAACATTGAGGAAGAAAATATTACCCAAGAAATCTCCTCGGAGAAATTTTTATGCTCAAGGGATGACCAAAGATGAAAAATGTGTAATTTGTTCTACGCAGAAAAATATACTAAGCGTTGGCCAAAAAAAAAAAAAAAAAAACAAANAAAAAAAATACTAAGCTACCTTGTCGGGAAGACGAATAAATTAATTAGTTAATTAATACTAATGAATAAATTCTTTTTGAAAAAGATTAACCGACTAAACCGGACTAGTAATGAAACCGATTTGAAAAAAAAAAAAAATATGAAACCGGATTTTTAGAGAAAACCGGTTTAAGTATATAGGGCTTCATCATCTGATGAACATAATTCAGTCTTTACAAATCAGCCGCCATCTCTCCTACCTCAGGCTCTACTACTCCGGCCGGCGAAATTAGGGTTTGGTAATGGTTTCTATTTCGACTGTATTCTTCATTGGATATCGTTTTTCTTGAATCATCCATGGTTGTGGGTATATATGAAAAAACCCTAATTCAGAGCTCATTCTCTGCTACTATTCTCTCAGCGTTTCTAAGCGTTAAGAGGTTTTGATTTGTTTCTACTTCAATGTTTCGTCTTTGTATTTATGAATCCGATTCTCTTTCCAGAATCTGTGAAGCTTGGTGATAAGAGTAAATGGCTCGTTTCAAAAACGTAAGTCAGTGTTGAGTTTCTCTACCAATTCGTGTTTCACATATTACTGGTTTCTAACACTTTTGTGGTGATATAGAATAAGAAGGGTAGGGTCGCTGTGAAGCCTATTTTGAAGAAAAATCAAGCGAATGTTGATCATGTCACTGGGGATAAGATACCAAAAAGTTTCGTGTTTTCAAGAATGAAACTTCCTGGCTCTGTCAAACAACTTCAGATGGATTTGAGAAAGCTCATGCTTCCCTACACTGCTCTCAGTCTAAAGGTAATTTCAATACTCTTATTCAGTTATAGTTGAGGGAAAACTATACATATATAATTTAGTTTTGAAAGTTTGTGATTCGTTTGTTACTTGTGCTAGTTGTTCCATTTGTTCATCTCCTTCTTCTTCTTTGCAGGAGAAGAAGCGGAACACGTTAAGGGACTTTTTGAATGTATCAGGTCCAATGGGTGTGACGCATTTCCTTATGCTATCAAAGACAGCGTCTGCACTGACTCTAAGAGTAGCAAGAACCCCGCAGGGCCCAACTCTCACATTTAAAATTCATCAGTACTCCTTAGCATCGGATATAGCTCAGTCTCAGCTTCGGCCTAGATGTCCTCAAGATATTTTCAAGAGTCCCCCTTTGGTAATGAATCTCACTCTCTTGTTTCCTATTTGGTTTTTGTAATTTGTGGGTTTTGCTAACACCTGAGAATGTTAATTCGTTTTGGTTTAGATTGTCCTTTCTGGATTCGGGACTCAGGAGCTGCATCTGAAGCTGGCAACGATTATGTTTCAGAACATATTCCCAGCTATTGATATCAACACTGTAAGTTTGTTGCCAAGAACAGAAGATATATGCTTTTATTACTAATTGTAACTTGTTTCAGCAATATGATTTTGCTCTTGTTATGGTGAAATAACATGTCAGGTCAAGCTCTCCACATGCCAGAGATTAGTACTCTTGAACTACAACAAAGACACAAAACTCATTGACTTCCGGCATTATTCTATAAGGCTTCAGCCTGTAGGAGTGTCTCGTAGGATCAGAAAGTTTGTGCAAAATCATCAAGTCCCAGATCTTAGGAATCTGCAGGATGTTAGTGATTTTGTCACCAAGTAAGGATCTACATTGGTAAATTCTGTTTTCATTGATTTCTCTCTATATCATTGTGGATTTGTCATTTTGGTTGTCGGTTTTTTTCAGGGCTGGTTATGGATCAGAGAGCGAAGCAGATGAAGAAGCGGCAACTGTGACATTATCATCTGATCTGGGCCGAGTTAACCGGAGTTCCACAAAGAGCGCAGTGAAGCTGCAAGAAATTGGACCGAGAATGACTATGCAGCTCGTTAAAGTGGAGGAAGGATTGTGTTCAGGAGGAATCATATTCAGTGAATATGGTAACTGTTAATCTTGTCCCCCACATTGTGGTTCTAATATTGTCTATCACAGGATGAATCATCTGAATTCGGGTTTATACCGGTTTGTTTCAGAAAATGTGGATGAAAAGAAAGCCAAGAAGAAGCAAGATGAAGGTGGAGATGAAGAAGATGATGATAGCGATGAAGAAGGTGAAGAGGGTAGTGAAGAAGATGGAGAAGACATGGATGAAGATTGAAAAGAATTTATAGAGCAACTGTGTGTATCTTCACATCAAGTTTTGTTATTTGGATCTCTAAGTAATGATGCATCTATTGTCTAATTAAAAATATGAGCACATCCAATTATTTACCCGTCCTTGTTTATGAACTTGTGTTTCCTCAGAAACCCGAGGAAAAAGCTCTTTCTAAAAGGTATCTCAGAGTCTCGATAAAGTTTTCTAAAATTATTTCTTATGATTTCTTTGAAATCATGTTTAAGAGAATGAAAACAAATATTTTTTTTTTCCAAATTGTTAAGTAGTAACTAGTAAGTACTCACTTTAACGACTTCTTAAAGCCTTAAACGGTTAAAATGTATTGTTTCAGTATTGTCAGTTTTGAGTTTTGGAAAAAATGATATTTGTCATATGATCCACGTTTAATAATAGTACAATAGTACAGTCAAATATTTTAAAAAATATATTAAAGAACAAGTGTATTGAAATGTTAAGATATTTATATGTATATTGTGTACAGATAAAAAAATGATCCACGTTAAATAGTACTGCATACATATAATTTTGATAGTACCATTAAACGTGGATCATATTTCTTCCACATTTGAATAGTTATATAACATACAATAATTTTTCTCATGAAAATGAAAAAGATTGTGTGAACATAATTTGTGAATGTGTTTCAAAGATTTTGCTAGATATATGGTAAGGTATCGTATGAATATAATTTTAAAGTGGAAAGAAATTTATTTCATTTTTTCGAGAGAAATTACTCTATTTTATCAACTAGTCAAAGGTGGAAAGAAAAGTAGAAAGAAAATCTGTATCATTTTCATGAGAAAAATTATTCGATGTTAGACAACTAGTCAAAGCCATAATAAAGGCTGATATATGTCAAAAACAAAAGAAAACTGATATATCGGATTCGTTAATCTACTGTATATTTGGAATATACCGTAAAATTTGTAAACATAAATCAAGAAGTAATTTCTCACAGTTGGTCGAAATTTCTTAATTTGTCTTTCAGAGCTTTATTACATATATGGTAAGATACCGTTTGAATATGATTTTAGAATGTATAGCTTGTTTCACTGGTTTGAATATGATTTTAGAATGTTTGTTTCACTGGTTTGAATATGATTTTAGAATATGATTCTAGGCTTCTAGCTATGCGATTGGGGAAGAAGAGCAATCCAGTGAGCATAGGAGGTGGCGTCTCCTCTCCATATGCAAACACAGACGCTGCAAGAAAAGCTTCTTCTACGAAAATCGCAACAAAGACACCAAAGACCGTCCCGAAATAGAGCATTCTTGGTACCACTATAAAAGGTAGCACATTCTCACTGGAACAGACCCTTTTACACATTTCTAGTCAAACTGTTCTTGGATGATTCTTCCCGCCAATTCAATTACGAAGAAGATGAAGTTGACTTATTCTGTTACAGCCCGGTTATTTCAGTGAACCGGTTTATTTATTTCCTCGAAACCCAAATCTAAGTATAAATGGCAATTAATCGTAATATATTTATAATATCCGCTTTTTGTCATCATCGTTTATATTTCTTCCTTCCACCACCTCTGCACAATCTTCTTCTGAGCTCTCAATCTTGAGATCCGTTCTTAAGTCTCTCTCTTCAATCTCTCCCAACTTCTTCTCATTCTATTCACCTCTTTCTTCAATCTCAGATTGACTCATAGATAATTAAGATAGATTTTCCTTACTTTTTCCTTTTTCTCCAGATCTAGTTTTCCCATCACGGATAAATCCAGGTACGTTCATCGGAATTATCCTAGATCTATCTGTTTTTTTATTCACATGGATGTATTGGATTCAAACCTCATCTATTTCTTTTGCCGTTTTGCGATCGCGCGTTTTAATTCATCCTTTTTCGAATAATGAGAAATCGTTTTCTTTCTCTGTCGATTAGCTCGATCGAACTCTGTGGTGTAGATCGAGGCGAATGTAGAGCGTGGTGATTCATTTTGGATGGATGATGCTACTTTTTAATGGATGCATGTTGAAAGTTTGTTTTTTTTATTTCAATTTTTGTATAATTGAATTGCAATTAAAGTACCGATCTGTGAAAGAATTCTGAATTGTGGTCATGGTTATTGATTTATACGAGCTAACATGAAGTATGGATCAATTAAAAACCAATGCATCCTGTTGAAAAGGAACAAAACGTTTTTGAAAACGTTACTCTCATTTCCGAGTGCATTTAGTCCTGCTGTCTTTTGATTGTGGTAACCTTTTTGCAGGATAACTTTTTGTTGATGGGATTTTTTTTTTTGTTTCCGTTGCTTCTGGTTCAGGTCTTAGCCAACCAACATGGCGTCCGTGGCAGCAACTGAGAACCAGTGGCTCAAAGGGAGAGTGAAGGCTGTTACCTCCGGAGACTGCTTGGTGATCACGGCTTTGACCCACAACAGGCCTGGCCCACCACCGGAAAAGACCATCACTCTATCTTCTCTTATGGCTCCCAAGATGGTGAGCTAGTAAAAAGTCAATTCTTTTTTCCATTGGAAACTGAGTAACGTTTATTTTCATAGGTGCTTTATGTTTACAACGTTAGCTTACATGATTTTTGTTAGAATAGGCTTTCTCATTGTTTGGTTTGCCCTTGTTTTAGGCTCGCAGGGGAGGTATAGATGAGGCTTTTGCATGGGAAAGCAGGGAATTTCTGAGGAAGCTTTGCATTGGGAAGGTGCTAAGTTGAAACTCTTAACCACTTATGCTATAGGTTAATAAATTGACAATATTTCTTCATATTAACAGTGTATTTTTTTTCTTTTCTTGAGCAGGAGGTTGCTTTCAAAGTGGATTACAAAGTGGAAGCTATTGCTGGAAGAGAATTTGGCTCGGTTTACCTTGGCAACGAAAATCTTGCTAAGCTTGTTGTTCGGAATGGCTGGGCTAAGGTGATAACCATTTTATTATTTCACTAGATAGCCTTGTCTAATGTATGATGCTTGTATCAGCTTTCTGATACGGTGGAGAAATGCATGTACTATGGACAGGTTAGAGAGCCAGGTCAGCAGAATCAGGATAAGGTTAGTCCTTACATTGCGGAGCTGTTACAGCTTGAAGAGCAGGCTAAGCAGGAAGGGTTTGGTCGTTGGAGCAAGGTTGGTGCCTCTTTTTATGTTTCTCTAAATTGGGTTTGTCGAAATGTCTTCAGTACAAAGGAAAAACTTGTTGGGAAGTCTAAGTTCTTAATTCTCTTGAGAGTTTAATGATCAGATATCTTGCACCAATTTTTACTTATGGAATTTACTTGATCCAGGTTCCTGGTGCTGCTGAGGCATCTATTAGAAATCTTCCTCCTTCTGCCGTTGGGGATTCTGGGAATTTTGATGCCATGGGTCTTTTAGCCGCAAGTAAAGGCAAGCCCATGGAAGGTATTGTTGAGCAAGTCCGCGATGGCAGTACCATCCGGGTTTATCTTCTTCCTGAATTTCAGTTTGTGCAAGTATTTGTTGCTGGACTCCAGGTATGTAATCTTGTTTCCTTCTTTTTTTGCTGCGAGAGGATTAAAACCAATTTACTTTCATGGTGTAAGAGTGCCGGATATTTTCTATGTAGGCTCCATCAATGGGCAGGAGATCTACACAAGAAACTGTTGTTGAGCCAGATGTTACATCAGCTCCGAATGGAGATGTTTCCGCTGAGCCGCGTGGTCCTCTAACATCAGCCCAGAGACTCGCTGCGTCAGCAGCATCGTCCGTCGAGGTTTCCTCCGATCCGTTTGCAATGGAAGCCAAGTATTTTACTGAGCTTCGTGTTCTTAATAGAGATGTAAGGAGGAATTGCAACAAATTAACTCACATGTATCTGTATTTGAAATTTAGATGATCTAAGTGTGAGCTGGATTTTGCAGGTTCGCATTGTTCTTGAAGGCGTTGACAAATTCAACAATCTGATTGGGTCAGTTTACTATTCTGATGGGGACGCAGTAAAAGACTTGGGTTTGGAGCTGGTTGAAAATGTATGTGTCTAAATTAAACAGTTGTTTTGTTTTCGACATGATTACATATTGAACTAATTGGCCAATAAAAGTTTGACTTTGCCACAACGATGATGGTATAACTAGAGATTCCTGTTACTACAACTAAAATTTTTTCTTCCGTCTATTTGACCTGTAAAATTTTGTAGCTTTCTTGTTAGATTTGGCACATAGTTTCTTATACACGAAATCACTGGAAAATATGATATTATGATGGTGTTGAATAAAAGTTATGACACTGGTTGCTATTCCTTTTTCTCAGGGTCTTGCTAAGTATGTTGAGTGGAGTGCCAACATGATGGAGGAAGAAGCCAAAAAGAAGTTGAAAGCTGCAGAACTTCAATGCAAGAAAAACCGGGTGAAAATGTGGGCAAACTATGTCCCTCCAGCTAGCAACTCTAAGGCAATTCATGACCAGAACTTTACCGGAAAGGTAATAATTGCTTGCACAAATTTATTGATAAAATGTATATTGCTCTCCCGCCCATTTCACCAGTTTGTACTCTCTTCAGGTAGTGGAAGTTGTGAGTGGGGACTGCTTAGTAGTTGCTGATGATTCTGTCCCATTCGGGAGCCCGATGGCAGAGCGCCGAGTCTGTCTTTCGAGTATCAGGTCTCCTAAAATGGGTAACCCACGAAGAGAGGAGAAACCTGCCCCTTATGCTCGCGAAGCCAGGGAGTTTCTGAGACAAAGGCTTATCGGGAAACAGGTATTTATTGCGTTGTGCCTTCGTACTTAAACCATTGTGTTGTGCCACACAGGAGCAAGATCTCTGACTTCCTTTCTCCCGGGTGCAGGTTATCGTTCAGATGGAATACTCAAGGAAGGTCAGCCCAGCAGATGGTGTTACTACTTCTGGAGATTCTAGGGTCATGGATTTTGGCTCAGTGTTCCTTCCATCTCCTACCAAGGGTGATACAGCTGAAGCAGCTACAGCAACTGCTGGAGTGAATATTGCTGAACTCATTATTGCCCGTGGCTTTGGGACTGTGGTTAGACATCGTGACTTTGAAGAGAGGTCAAACCATTACGACGCTCTTCTGGCTGCTGAAGCTCGTGCTATTGCTGGGAAGAAGGGAATCCAATCTGCAAAGGATTCTCCAGTCATGCACATCACAGACCTGACTGTTGCCTCGGCCAAGAAAGCTAAAGATTTCCTGCCATCCCTGCACAGAAGTAGGAGGATACCTGCTGTTGTGGAATATGTCCTGAGCGGACATCGGTTCAAGCTATACATTCCAAAAGAAACATGCAGTATTGCCTTTGCATTCTCTGGTGTCAGATGTCCTGGCCGTGGCGAACCCTATTCAGAAGAAGCTATTGCTTTAATGAGACGTAAGATCATGCAGAGAGATGTCGAGGTAAACGGACATATTACACATCTCTTTTTTTCCCTCTTCTCCAGATGAGGCTTACATAATTTTTATATAATCACAGATCGAAGTTGAAACTGTGGATAGAACCGGCACTTTCTTGGGATCAATGTGGGAGTCGAGGACCAACGCAGCAACGTTTCTTCTTGAAGCTGGCCTGGCAAAAATGCAGACTGGCTTTGGTGCAGACAGGATTCCCGAAGCTCATCTTCTTGAATTGGCAGAACGATCTGCTAAAAATCAGAAACTAAAGGTACCACCAATAGACACACCTCTTTTTACTAAAGAAAAGCATCCCGTTCATAAACCTCAACTTGCTAATCCGTATGATTTCACAGATTTGGGAAAACTATGTTGAAGGAGAGGAAGTCGTAAATGGTGGCTCTACAGTAGAAACCAAGCAGAAGGAAACATTAAAGGTGAATTTAGCCGTATGATTCTATCGACGAGTCGGAGTTTTAATACTAAAATCAAAACCTTAATTCACTCTTAATTGCCTTCTGCTACAGGTTGTTGTTACAGAAGTACTTGGAGGCGGTCGATTCTATGTTCAGACGGTTGGCGATCAGAAAGTAGATTCGATTCAACACCAGCTTGCATCTTTGAGTCTCAAAGACGCTCCCATTGTAGGATCGTTTAACCCAAAGAAGGGTGACATCGTTCTTGCACAGTTTAGCCTGGATAACTCCTGGAACCGTGCAATGGTAAATCATTAAATCTCTAGATATCCCAACCTTTATTTCTTCTTTTTTTCCTATCACCTATCGGTATTTATTGTATGCCTACTTTGTATTCAGATTGTTAATGCACCCCGAGGAGGAGTTCAATCTCCAGAGGACAAATTCGAAGTATTCTACATCGATTATGGAAACCAAGAAACAGTTCCATACAGCGCAATTCGCCCTATCGAGCCTTCAGTATCCTCAGCACCAGGACTCGCGCAGCTCTGCAGACTTGCCTACATAAGAGTTCCAAGCCTGGAAGAGGACTTTGGTCCTGAAGCCGGAGAGTATTTACATACCGTTACACTGGGCAGTGGTAAAGAGTTCAGGGCAGTGGTAGAGGAGAGAGATACTTCAGGAGGCAAAGTGAAAGGCCAAGGAACTGGAACTGAGCTTGCTGTTACTCTCATCGCTGTCGACGATGAGATCTCTGTCAATGCAGCAATGCTTCAGGTCAGTCCCTCACCTTCACTTTTAATCCTCCAAAATTGTTTAGTGTATTCTCATATATAAAGCTGAGAGTGAAATGTGTTGTTATGAGCACAGGAAGGAATAGCGAGGATGGAGAAACGCAAGAAATGGGAACATAAAGACAAGCAAGCGGCTCTTGATGCTCTTGAGAAGTTCCAAGACGAAGCTCGCAAATCTAGGACCGGAATCTGGCAGTATGGAGACATCCAATCTGATGATGAGGACAGTGTTCCGGTCAGGAAACCTGGTCGCGGGTAAGTGTTTTCCACCGGTGAAAACTTTATGATCAATGTCCAAAGAGGCATCATGAGGGAGGAGCAGAGAAGCATCGGTTTCTCTTTTTAAATGGGCTAAGAGAGACATGTTGCTTGCAAAGCATCAAACTTTTTGTAACGTTTAGAATTCTCTTTTTTTTTTGTTTAATTTATCTTTTATACTTTTTTGGTTTATAGACTTTCCAAAAAGAAATTTTCTATATTTAGGAGTACGGGACGTTGTACTTGTTTTTTATTTTTGTTTGACAAAAGAATCATAATAAGGTGAAGTTAACTTCAGGTTATCAAGTCGACAACATAAGAGGGACTTTCATATACTTCATTAATGTTTAATTGTCGTTTGTGCTTTCTCCACTTTTGCATTTTTCTCCAAAATCCATATTCTCGCGGTAAGTTATATATATATAAAGATCCTTATATTAATAAATTATTTATATATGTCGTGTGACGTCGTAGTTTCACGGTGAAGTAAGCTCAACATAGCTGTTACCCCAAGGCTCCAACAGAATGGCTGGTCTTGAAGAATTTGGATTACTCAAGGATAGCGCTAAGACTCGTGCCTGATCTGATAAGCTTTTAAGACCGCCTCGAAATTATTTGGGCGAATGAGACACGACGATAGAAAAAGCTTACACCCTTAGTGACTAATCAAAGAGGCCCAACGACAATAGTTACAAGTCACAACTAAACTAAAAATTTCACTAAAGTGTGGAAAGATAGAATCATGCTGAACTCTTGAATGGTCTTTGACATAGGATGAACATGGGTTGCCTATGGTATACAGCTGCATAGAAATTATTTAGTTCAATGAATAGATGACTATTAAACTCGAATAACTAACTTTACAATGTCAACTCTTTCCTCTCCGAGTAGTGAAACAAAACGATAAAACAAAGTTTTTAGCGATGAGCCAAGTATGATCCATGGCGGTTAAAGTCAGAAAATTGCAAATGATAATTCACTACAATAATAATAGATGTCGCGTTGTAATTGATAACAACCGTTATAGACAACAAAGACTTTGTCCCATTGCTACTGTCAATTTGTTAGCGTACCCTGATATAATTTCAATTATATATTCGTCCTAAACTCATAAAAAAAAAGAAACTTTTGATTCTTTTTAGAGAGAAAAAAAGGAAGAAACAGAAACTACAATTTGGCTAATCAAGAACCGTCTCACTTACATATTCCTCCCCTTTTCTTTTCTAACCACCAAAGACAAAAATCCCAAACTTGGGTTTTACACCTTATAGGTTTACAGCAGAAAAGAACATTCCTTAACTTCCAAAACACAAATCAAAACAAATAACACAAAAAAAATCTCATCTCGAAACCTTTCTTTTCTTCTCTACTAAAACTCTTCTAATTCTCACGTCTCGGTTGCCTTTTGCGCGGTGCCACGTTTTCTTCCTTCTTCTCCGTCTCATCTTCACTCTTTGAGCTCTCTCCTACTTCTGGTTTCTTCTTTTCCACTGTTGCCGCCTATAACATCCATTTTTATTTCTTTAGCTTTCACTTGTCGTTTATTTTAAAAATCCACAAAATTCAAAGGGAATTCTACCTTTTTGCCACCGAAGATTAGCTTCACGAAGAGCGAGAAGAATACGACCACTATGGAGACGAGGACACCAATGGTTACGTTTGGTTGTTGCTCAGCTTTCTCGATCAGTTCCTACAAAAGACACATTTTAAATCTCTTTTAAGTCCTCAAGGTCGAGTCATCATCATAACATGAAACAATGTTTAAATGTGGGAGAACTTACCGTGATCTTAGACTTGTAGGCACTTAGGAAAGATATGTCTGCAACCTTGTTCAAGAGGTCAAATACAATCTTCTGCAACATCATACACAGAAATATAGCTGTAAGTATTATACGAGAGAAGCTATATATATCAATGAACGTTTTAATTCTGTTGGAAAATCTATTTACCTGGTAGCTCTTGAGACCATCTGAAGAGCCAGCAGCTTCCTCTTCTGCCTTTTGTTTCTCTTTCTCAATATCGAATTTGGGTTTCCAAGTGGTCTGCCTGTAAGTTTCAGCGACCTTCTCGTCTTTCGCTATCAAAATGTTGTCAAACAAGATACCGTCTTGCATTGTCCAGATCTCTATACCGATGGCTGCAATGGGTTCAAAATCTGGTCTCTCTAGCTCAAAGTAGTCAGGGTTAGGGATATCTCTGGGTTTCCAGATTCCCTTGTAAGCTGGGTTATCTATAAGAGGTGCACTCCATTTGCCCTTGTAAGCAGGATTCCTCTTCATCGGTCTCTTCCATTCACCACAACCTGGTGCTGTTTCACACTTGGGGTTGTCAATCTTTGGAGCCTCCCACATACCATCTTCCTCATCATCCCAATCTTCAGGTTTGGTCGCCTCTGGGTCGTCCACCTCCTCAGGCTCGTCATCTAACCATCCTTCGGGTTTCTCAGCTTCCTCGTCTTCAATTTCCATAGGTGCATCCTCATCCCAGTCCTCTGGCTTCACGGCATTAGGATCAGGAATCTTGGCTCTTTCATCCCAGTCTTCTGGTTTCTTGTCTTCAGGGTCAGGGATTGTCTTGGCAGGGATCAATGGAGGCTCAAAGTCTTCTCCAGAGAGTAAATTGGCCTTTTTCTTCTCCTCTCCATCAACCAAAATTCTAACCTCGTTGTCGGGTTTCAAGATGGCGGTGTACACATGGGAAAGCTTGTCATAAGGAACAGAGGGAGGGAACTTCAGATGGTGTTCAACGTACTCGCCACTCTTGGGATTCTTGTGCTTCAAGATGAAATGCACTTTGTTTGTGCCTCCACACTTGTCGGGCCCAAACATGATAGAGTAAGGGGATTCACTATCGAACCCCTGAGGGGTCCATCCAGCTTCCTGAGGACGGAGGTATTTCAAGTAAGCACCACCACACTCAAGCCCCTCCTGGAAACGAACCTCGTACTGAAGAACAACAGTTCCCTCCTTGAGGTTTAGAGGCTCGTCAAGCTCTTTCACTATACCATACTTACGGGCCTTCTCGCTTACGAGAAGTCCGTAATCAGCATGTCCCTCACTCTTTGCATGCTTCCAGACACCTGAAACAGATAAGTGGTCTTAACAAAGAAGCTTCTATGCAAAAGTGGAAAATCATCAACAGCTGAGGTTCAACAACAAGAGCAAGATTCAAATTTTTACAACGGAAAATGCACCAATTCAAGTGTTAAAACAAAAGAAAAAACATGCATACTTTATTGCCTTTGCAAAAATCTGTTTATAAAGAGCACATTCGAAAAGGTTGAAAGTACTTTCAAACGATTTACTAAGACCAACCATTCTCGATTTGATTCCTCTATATATTGAGGGGAACACATTACAATTCAGTTCAATAGTTGAAGTCTGGAGCATTAAAATTCCAAATAAAGACGCAGATCAGAACAATACCAGGCGACCAGATACTAACTACAATGCAGTGGGAGTTTAAAGATATAGTTTACCTTCGTAATCACCATTCTTGGAAACGATCCAGCTACCATCAAACGGCTCATCGAACGATTCATACAAGACCTGAACAGAAAATGAGAATCCAACCAACGAGCTCAGTTAAATACAGATCTAACTAAACCTTCGGATCTAGCAAGAATATTCTAAGAACGAATAACATTTTCCAAGGAAATCGAAATTACCGTTTGATCGTCACAGTAGCAAAGCTTCTGGAACGAAACGAAAGCTAAGAGAAGCAAAAGGCCGGAAAATAGTTGCCGTTCTCTCATTCTGGGAAGCTTCAGAAGGCGAAAGGAAACCTCAGGATCTAATCGGTCTTAAACCGGAGAGTAGATCGGAAAAATCCTTCGTGGAGGATAAAGAGAGTAAAATGTATTTTCCTTTGAGCTTTCAGTTTCTGAATAATTATATATTCAATCCCGTAGACCCGGTCGAGAGTGTCAATTTGTTGTTTCCACCAATGAAATCGCTCGCCACGCGAAGTGAACCAATCATAACACGCCACGTCAATCAAAAGTGAAGTCTTATACGTGCACAGTTATATTGCTATATACGTGCACATAATTATTGGGTTTGGGCCCATTAAACAATTCAGGAGTCTCTAACAGAGAGAGAGTCTTCTAAATCTCCTCATGTTGCTTTTTTACTTTTGATCACCGATCTATACAAACGCATGTTTAAACTTGGATTACATATATAACACGCCAGTTGCATTAGTACAAATCTTTAAATTAGTATGTTATATATCTTGGTAAAAATAATATATCTTAGTTCTAAATCCAGAGTTTTTTCAATAAAATCCAAATGATGATGGTTAGGATAAAACTTTACTAAATCCAGCACTCTTCTTCACTCTCTCATCTCTTTCCATCACTTCCCTAACCTTAACGACATCCTCCCATCTCTCTGCATTTGCATACATTTCCACCATAACTTTATACACTCCTCCATCCTCGGGACTCAACACCTTAACTCGCTCTGCAGCTTTCTCTGCCACCTCTATGTTCCCATGGATTCTACACCCGCCCAACAAACCGCTCCAAGCTAAGAGTTTCTCTCTGTTTCCTCCATCCTTAGGCATCTGCAATATCATTTCCGCTGCTTCTTCGATCAATCCTGCTCTTCCAAGCAAATCCGCCATACACCCATAATGTTTCATCTCTCTATCGACATTATGGAAATATCTCATTTCGTCGAAAATCTTCCTGGCTTCATCAACTAGACCAGAATGGCTGCAACCCACTAAAACACTTACGAAGCTTACTCCGTCGGGTTTGATTCCAGAACGAACCATCTTACGGAAGTAATCAACCGTTAGCTCGCCTTTACCGTGCATCGCGAGACCAGTGATCATTGCGTTCCATGTGAATAAAGTTTTAACTGAACATGACTTGAAGATCTCCATTGCTGTATCGATGAAACCACATTTTGCATAGAAATCCACCAATCCAGTAGCTAAAAACGAATCTATGAAAAGTCTGTTCCTTTTCGTGTAATCATGAATAGCTTTCCCTTTTTCTAAATCCCCTGATTGCGCACAAGCTGAAAGAGTTGAAACAATCGCGACGTTATCCGGTTTGAGACCCGAAGCAATCATTTCGTTGAAGAGATTGATGGCTTCTCTGCAATAGTTCATCTGCGCATACCCAGCAATGAGACTGTTCCAAGAAACCAAATCACGAAAGGGCATTGAATCAAACAACTCTCGTGCACGAACAACCTCACGGGCCTTCACTAACCCGTCGATCAACACGTTGTACGTAACAACATCTCTTTGGAGATTTTCGTCGAACAGCTGCAATGCACTATCAATCGAGGTATTCAGTGAGTATACCCGAATCAGAGTGTTCAAAGTGAACAAATCAGACAACAATCCGAATCTCAAAGCTTGACAATGCAGCGTCTCGACTAATGTAAGACTACCATCCTTCTTTGCACAAGCCTTGAATACGAAAGGGTAGGTGTGGAAATCGGGAGGAACAGAGCGACGCCGCATCTGGACGAAGAAACGGTGGGGAGACAGAGACGGCGCATGAAGCGTATATACTCTAATGATCATATTGAAGCAAAACGCAGATGGGTTTGTGATGAATCTGAAAACCGAAGTCGCATAATTCACGACCACATTCGACGCCGACGTTGAAACCGAATTCGATAAAGCCGGCGTCGCTGTCGGAGACGGTGCGATGGAGGTGATGGCGAAGAGGATCTTGGCGAAAACAGAGTTGTGGATGAAATCGTTGGAGATTCGGCCTGAAGTGATGAATTGGGCGTGAAACTGATGCAGGTGTCTTAGAGTTTTACACAGCTTCAGGAGATTCTCGACTTTTAGGTTGAGATACAAACAATTGGAATTTATCATTCAGTTGATCTAAGAGCTTCACCAGATTCTTTGGACATTGAAATTTGAAATGGTGCAAGGCTTTCTCTTAATAGAGGAAAAATTGAGAAGTTTAGTAGTTTAAATGCATACAAACTAACTTCCTTCTAGAGAAATTACTCTTTTTGGACTCGCCAAACTACTGAAGAAGAATCGATCAGATATTTTTCTCCACCGAGCTAAACTCAACATCTCAAGTTACATTTTCTACACTCGAATGAGCTTTACCGAATCCATAGAACCCGGGAAGCTCAAGTTTTTTTTCGCCATCATCACGGAGTTTTCACTGTATCTCTTTGAACACAACATTAGGTTCTTGTTTTTTTAATCGAGGGACAGATTTTTCTTCATAGCTTCATAAACAAGGTACGAAATGCTTGCCGAAGGAATGACTTTGAAAAGATTGGGAAAGATTCCTCTGTAAAAACCTCTTAGACCTTCACCTCTTAGTGTCTTTAGAAACTCTTGGCTCATACTAGTGTTTGAGCTATCAGCTTGCATTCTGATAATAAATGACCAAACTCAGTTTAAAACCGCAGAATAGTTTCAAAAGATTTAAAAAAAGAAACTTAGATTTTGAGTTTTACCTTGTTCGTACGACCTGCAACGGGTAAACGCACGATGCTCCAAGAGCTCCAGAAGTCATTCCACAACCGAGTTGTATGAGAGGACCCGTCTCTGCGCAACACAAACTGTTTAGGATCATGTGAAAGATTAAGAGTTAACAATTTACACACTTAAGGATCGATTAGTATCTAACCGTAACCGGTGTCATGAAAAATATATGTCTTCGATAAGTCTTTAAGAGTTTCGTAAGCAGCAAGGTCAATTCCTGCGTAAGGGATAATCCCAAGAAGAGAAGGATAAAGACCCTTATAAAACGCCCGAGGTCCTTCTTGAATCCAAATCTCCTTTGTGAGTTTCCACAGCTTTGGTGTCTTCCCAACTTCACTCACACAAGTCTGTAACCGAGTCTTCACAAGGTCCATAGGGTATATAGCGGTTTGAGCCACTGCACCAGCCAATCCACCAGCCAAAAGCCTCCCGCTCGTACCAATGTCACCATCCGCTCCCCCGATTATTGGTTTTAGCATTTCATACGCAGCAAACTTTATGGCGCTTTCAGGAGCGACTTTCGTTACATTTAACCCGTTACCTCTGAAGAAACCCAACAACTTATCTTCTCTCCATATTTTCTTAATGGTCGGGACAACGCCTGCTTTTGTTCTTTGAACTTGCAAAGCAACTTTCAGACGGTCTAGAGGTGCGGTTGCGGTTCTAGAAACAGCTCCCGCTAGTCCTCCCGCGAGAAGTAATTTGCTTCTTTGAGCGTGTTTACTTATACCGTCTGGTATCACAGCTTGCTCCCCAATGTCTATTAAGCATACTCTTTCCCAGTGATGATAAATGTTCTCAATTGTCGCTTCATGAGGGTGTAGCAACAGAAAGTCCCTCCACTCTTCGAAAGTTATAGTTCCGTTATTGTCCTTATCAACATGCTCCATAAAAGAAGCGAGTTCCTTATCTTTAATTTCAATGCCTACAAGAACATAACTAGGGGACTTATATAGGTCGAAACACTGTTACACAATAACTTAAAAAGCTTTTGAGAAATAAAAGCATCTAAAAATGAAAGAGCTAAATTTGCCACTAGACTCGCTGAGACAATTTTCGTGAAACCCAATAAAGCAACTCATAACCCACGGTTTTGTGAACAAGGACAATGCAAAAGGATAAGCAGACATTTGTTACTATGTTGAATCTCCTAACAAAGAAGTTTCTATTCAAACACTTGACTCAAACACTTGCTTCCAGGAAAACCCGAAGTTATGGACCTCCTAAAAATGGAAAGAATGATATCGAACAAACAGCTCGCATAATTGTAATCTAAAGCAATAATAAGAGAAACATCAAACAACCAAAAACGTAAAAGTTGCTGCAAAAAGGGAAAGCTATCAAGAACAGTTCAAAACGGCGGCATTTTCAAATTCAAGTCACCGAACTAATCTACAAGTGACTGACAATTTAAGCAAAATCCACATCCATAAACCCATAAAAGTTTCCTCTTTTGGTAGTTTCAAAAGTAACAGTAGCAGCAATGGAACAGCAAGGAATCAGAATCGCAAACCAGCCTTAACAAGAGCCTCCCATAGCTCCTCTGGGCAAATGTCGCCATTGTGTTCGACATCAATGGCCTGGAAAATCATGTAGAGCTCAAGCTCCTTAGCGTCCATGTACCGACGAAACTCCTCGTAATCCACGCGCCCATCTTGATTCGCGTCGCAGACTTTAAGCAAATCACTAGCGTACTTGTACTTGGGAGGAATCCGAAGTGAAGACAGACCTTTCTCGATCTGGGAGTCGTCTAAGAACCCTGAATTCGAATTGTCGAAGAACTCGAACAGACTGCGAATCCTCATCTCCCTCTCTTCCTTGGTCTCGCGTAACGCCACCAGCACGTGCTCCATTGTCGCGGCTCCGGGATTCTTAGCCGGATTTTGGTTGGGTTTTCCCGCTTCCATTGCTGATTAATGATCAATCAAAGAAACCCAGATGAAAATTCGAAGGCTTGGATGATTCTAGGGTTCCTTCATTCCTGGAAGAGCCTCTCAGTCCAGGAACAAGTACAAAATCGGAAGAATTCAAATCAGATTCCAAAAAGATTGATTACTCATTGGACAAAATGTTGTTTCTGATTCCAACCGAGTCGGATATAAATTTGTAGACAACGACGATTGGAGCAAAAACGATAACAAGAATGAAGAATGTGTAGGAGAAGTGAGAAAACCGATTTGAGTTTCGATCTGGCTCTTTGTTGAAGCAAAATATCTGCCACAATCTTCCCTGGACTCTCCATTATTTCCTGGACCACTTCAATTGTTTCCACGTGCACCAAAAAAACACCAGTCAAATGTAAATTCGGAAAATTTTGGTCAAGGGATCATAGATTTTAAATGGTATTTCTGGATTTTAGCATGGCTTTCGTTATAGTGAAATGTAAATAGAGAATGGAGTAATAATTCTTTCTTCTTCTTTTTTTTATCAACGAGTAAAGTAGTTCATATGTTATTGAGATTACATATCTCTGATAATGCAAGCATAAAAGATTTTGGGACCAAGACAACGAATATAAAAAACAGTCGCTATAACTTACAAGTCCATTGACCATTGCGTATCGTGTGATGTATTTGACAAAGTAAAGTTCTTACACGTAATAGAGGAAAAGGACAACAAAATATTCGTTTATTTTAATTCTTGAGAAAAGATAAAACTTTTGAAGAAAAATATCTAGTCGACATAGTTTTACTTTTTAAGTGCTAAGTGTTTGGTAACCATCTTCCCGGTTCTGTCTCCGGTATACCACGGCGGCTATTAGAACCACAACTGCTACCACCACCGTCACTGCAAGAAAGGCTAAAACGCTCACGCTTTCCGCATGTGCCTGCAAGGAAGTGAGAAAATATATAACGTAAGTAAAGCAATCACATGGCAATATCCATGGTACTGAAACCGGTTTGACCTAAACCGAGATCCGGTACCGGTGGTTACCTGAAAAAGTGCAGGCAAGGAATTATCCGGTTCAGGCAGCTGCTGCGCAACGAGGATGTAAAAGAGTCCCATAACTCCGGTATGACCAATGGCATTACTGTAATTAAACTCCAGAGTCAGTGTCTCTCCATAAGTCACTTTTACTGGCTCAGGATAACAAGAAGACATTCCAACAATGTAACCAGCTTCATTTCCAGGTTCGTCTCCATTGCCATACTTTGGCATCGAAGAGCAAATTCCCTCACCGTCCTGATCAATCCACAACACAAGCGTCTCAGTTTCAGTAAAAAAGTTTCAATCTTTCGTTTTGCATTAGCTTAAAACTAAATCAGTCTTAATTACCTCTCGGTATAGAGCAGCACCGATACCACCCGCGTGCTGGTGAGCTACGCCGTAGACAATATACCCGTTAAATGGCATCATTAAGCTCTTTTTCTTAACATCAACGCATCCATCGCCATTGGTTTTGCACGGTTGCACCTCGTACTCCACCTGCAAAAAGCGCAAGACCCCAGAAATTTTCATAAAAAATGATTTCGAAGTAACGCATTAAGCAGAGATTCGAAAGTTTTCACTGACATGGCAATAATGTTCTTGGCTATCTCCTGTTGATCCTTCTGATATTTCCCAAGAATCCGTAACATCGAGGATATACACCTTAGCGGGCAAAACCGAGCTGTCCCAATCAACCCACCTCACGGTATACTTCAGATACAAAGTTCTTGTTTTCTCCCCATTGTCAAATCCGTTTCTCACCCGACATTGAGTCTTATCATAGCAGCAGTATAAACCTCCTCTGTATCCGGGCCTTAAAGCTCGACCGTACTCATCAATGGTTACATTATACAGATCACACCGACACTCCGTGCATCCTGATTTATCTACAACGCCTCTCGTGTCTATCGCGTGAATGTTGAGAAGCCATTTGAATTCATATCCATCAGGTCTTTCCTCAGGGTTATCGATTTCGATTGCGTAAGGATCAGGAAGATACGTCGAAGTTTTGCGGGTTTCTGATCCTAACCCAAAGTAATGCCTGACTGTGTTTTTGCACAACCCTCCATTTTTTACAAGAATATAATCGGATCTCGAACCAAGATTCCTCTCGGGATCTTGTCTCGAAAATCCGTGATTCCTAGGCATATCTCGCTGCGAAAGCTCAAACCCTTTACGCACATAGTATGGCTGGACAACCCAATGGTGAAGATATGTCTCGTGTAGAGGGACGGGTTTGCCCGCTTCGTCAACCACTTCAGCATCGAAACCTTTGAGGCCGATATGCCCTCTCGGGAAATCGATGTCGAATAGGAAAGGATTCACGACTGATCCTGGATTCATCACCAGCTTTGGTGATAAGAAAACTGCAGATTTTATCTTTTTCTCGGTCTCAAGAAAGCCGTGGCTCGGTGATATGCTTAATGCAACCAGAAGAAGAACTAAGGACGAGATCAGCGATCTCCCGCGAGAACGAGCCATTTCTCTCCTGTTTCCAGATCATTATAGAGAGGTGTAAGGATTGTGATTCAACTAATAAAATCCATAATCTTGGATAAATATCTCAAAATTTAAACCTAGCTTCTTTGATTTTGATTGAAATCAAACTACCCTAATTTAACCAGAAGATTTAGTACTTGTGCTTATTTAAACTCCAAAATTTCAAAAATTTCCAGCAACCCATGACTGATAAAAGCCAGCTAGAGCAGATAAATCGCAAGCTCATTTCATATAGTCACAATCAAATCACGAACACGAACAATCGAAAACTAAAACCTGTTTCAGATCATCCATAAACAGAGACACAGACATAATATGAGTATATGACTTTAAAATTCGAACGTATCCACTACGAAACAATCTTCCCTAACCTCTGTTTCTAGTTTGGTAAACCAAAACCCAGCATTCGATTGCCAAATCAAACGCAGAGGAAAGAAAAACTATAATAAAGAGAGAGAGAGAGATTTACGTGGACACGAACCGGGTAAGCAGAGATTCCCAGAACCCGATGACTTTCCCGCTTAAACGTTTGTTAATTTCTCTTCGATATGTCGAGAGAAAAATAAAAAGTCTCTCCGTTGTGTTGTAATAAAGCGCCTACGAGGAACAATTGGAGAGAGTTATCTATTTAGTATTTACCATGTGAAATGCGAATGCCCATAAGCAAAGAGACGTAAGACGCGAGCTCCGATATACGCGACACGTGTCACCGGTGACGTCATCGCTCTCGTCATAAACCCGGGTACACATCAATGATTTGTTCTTTTGTAAACCCAGGTAATCTCGTCATATAGTCGTCAATGACCATAGATTATAAAAATAAATGAAGATTGAGGAAAACATCAATGATTTGTTCCTTTGTCAAAAAAAGGGTTTTCATTAGTTACGTACTGCAGTTTAGTATAAAATCCAAGTTGCAATCCAGTTCAGTAACCGGTTAGAGAGTGAACCCACTGAATAAAGATTTTTTTTTGTTTTTTATCATAACTCTGGTGGATTAAATAGGTTTTAACTAAATGATTTTAGGTTAATATGTGGTTTCGATAAAACTTGAAGGTCCCATTTGTTAATGTTTACAGTTTAGACCTGTCGGCTGATATATAAGGACTTTGATTTCCTACGGTCAGGACTACGAGAAACGGTACACCCCAACACGACGAGAGCGAAGAAGAAAAAGAAGGCGATGACGAACAAGGAGAAAGCGCGGGAGAGAAGGGAGAAGAGGATGCAGGAGATCTCTCTCCTTCGAACCATCCCTTACTCTGACCACCAGAGGTATTAATCGAACCTAAATTTTGCGATTTTGCTCTGGGATAATATCAATTTCACAAGCATTGTGTTAACTTCGAGGTGTTAATTTCAAATTTCACCTTCCATCCATTTCTAGGTTCTCTTATAGTGTTTTAACTATATGTAGCTTTGCTTTGTCGAATTGTTTGATGAGTATAGGTATCTGTTGTCGTGGGCTATTGTTTGAACAGATTGAATTGGCATTACTGGTCTTATAGATTTTGGAGAAACTGGAAAAAAAGGAAAGAAAAACAAATCTGTCTTTGAAGCTCTCTTGTTGAATTTGATTTGTGATTAGGGATTAAATGATTTGTAGATGGTGGTCTTCTGAAAATGTAGCTGTGGTGACTGGTTCAAACCGAGGAATTGGACTCGAAATCGCAAGACAGCTTGCGCATCACGGACTGACGGTTGTTCTTACAGCCAGAAATGCGGATGCTGCCCTTGAAGCAGCTAAATCCTTGTGCCGCCAAGAGGGTCTGAAGGTGGATTTCCATCAGCTTGATGTCACGGACGCCTCGTCGATTACAGAGTTTGGTTGCTGGATTAAGCAAACATTTGGAGGTTTAGATATTCTCGTAAGATCCCTATGGATTCGTAATCTTGGAGGATACTTCTTCTGGTTTCTTATATTGATTATATGGATTCGTGTGACTGTATTTTTCAGGTGAACAATGCTGGTGTCAACTACAATCTCGGCTCAGATAATTCGGTTGAGTTTGCCGAGACAGTTATATCTACTAATTACCACGGAACCAAAAACATGATAAAAGCTATGATACCATTGATGAGACCATCTCCTCATGGCGCTCGTATAGTGAATGTTAGTTCTCGTCTAGGTAGAGTAAATGGAAGACGTAATGTAAGAAACTCTTTCACTCTCATCTTTGCATTTGTTAAAAAGAGAATTGATTGTGTGGAATTGCTTCTGCAGAGAATTGCAAATGTAGAGTTGAGAGATCAGCTAAGCAATCCGGATTTGTTGACCGGAGAACTTATAGACGGAACTGTCTCTAAATTCATTGACCAAGTGAAAGAAGGAACTTGGGAATCAGGCGGGTGGCCTCAGACATTCACTGACTACTCCGTTTCTAAGCTTGCCGTCAACGCCTACACGAGACTTATGGCGAAAGAACTTTCGAGAAGACAAGAGGGAGATAAGATTTATGTTAACAGCTTTTGTCCTGGTTGGGTGAAAACTGCAATGACTGGCTACGCCGGAAATATGTCGCCTGAAGATGCAGCTGATACCGGAGTTTGGCTTAGCTTGGTTCTTTCTAAAGATGCGGTGACTGGAAAATTCTTTGCAGAGAGACGTGAGATAAACTTCTGAAGTTACTGAAAGTGTGTAAACGTTGGAATAGATTATGTTATGTTCGTTTACTGTCATTGTTTCCAGTCAAAGCTTGTCAAAAATCAATCCCACTTGGGAAGTTGATGGTTATAACTTTATAGCTCGAGCGACAGAAATGTCATAACTAAGAACAGTTTAGTTTAAATAAAATTAATCACGGTCATAATCAGCAACCGACCTTAGCTCAGTTGGTAGAGCGGAAGACTGTAGTGGATTATTCCAAAGAAATCTTTAGGTCGCTGGTTCGATTCCGGCAGGTCGGAATTTTTTTTCCTTTTTTTAAAAAACTCGTTTTACTAGATTAGTAATTGACTATCTTACCCTTGTTCGTTTCAGTTTCCACTTTCTCTCGAATGATTGAAAAACGTAAATAGAACGAGAACGAAATCTTGCTCTTTTCTCTCGTGGGATGTCAAACTCGCGAAAGGATTCTAGTTTCATTACAATGATTGAAGCTTTTTCCTTTCTACATAGCAAAAAAAGGTTCTGATTCTACAAAATACAGACACAAGACGAGAGAAACCAACCAACCAACCAAAAGAATCATTCTAACAAATTCCAACACTGGTCCTTACCAAGGTTTCAGATCAGCGACCGGTCCTGCCGTCCAGTTCAACAGCTTCTCACCTGGTCTCAGATACACATTCCTCTCATGAGGCAGCTTACGAGCCAACCCATTCAACACTTGATGAAACGCATCCCCTGGTTGAGCTGGTTGCGGGAACAGCATCGCCTGCTTCATCGACGGGTTTGCCAACAACCTCTGTTTCCTCAGAATAACCTCCGGTGGGATCGATGTGAGTATTGTGTCCAAGTAAGGAACATCCTTCTCATCCACAAACACACCAATATCTTCCCAAGGGATCGCATCTGCAAAAGGTAACACGATGTCGTCCGCTATGATCACAGGGATGCAACCGAAGATCACGGCTTCAACCAGTCTTGGACTCCATGGGGCCCATCCAAGTGGGCATAAGCAGAAGATTGCTCTCTGCATGTCCTCATAATATGTTGTCGGGTGCTCTGTTGAGATGTCGAATAGCGGATTGTCCTTGAAATTTTCCCATACAGCTGCTCGTGCGCCCCTGTGCCCGTTTTGACAAACAAAAACATCATCACTGATTACATGAGCAATTCACGGATGGCAAAATCAGTCCATGGATTTTCATCCATATGTTAAGTTTTATATCCCAAATTCTAAATCAGTAAAGCAATTATAAAGTGCTTTAAGAGATTTTTGAAAATATCTTCTGTAACATGGCTCAGCATCCGGATAAAATTACCTCGCATAATAACCACCTTCGGGGTCATTTCCCACATCATAAAACAATCCTCGGAAATAAACGAAGATGGATCGAGGAGTTTTTTCGGGTATCAAGTGTGACTGCATCTTCTGTGGTGGAGCATACGGAGGAACAGTAATTGAACCCTCTTTTAAGCAAACATGATTCCTCTGTCCAAATGTCTGCACCAGTGTAGCTCGTTGAAGCAAGGGTAGTATTCCTCTTCCTATTGCCTTCTCTTCCTGCCGCAGTTAAACACAAACAAGAGATCAGCGTGTATCACTGAAGACAGGATAGTAGTATCGCAGGCACAAATTTTTATTATTGCAGCTCGGGATAACAATTTCCGCTCCATCAAAAAGGCTTTGAGAGTTGAGTGTTAAATAATGAGTATGGAGGCATTTTATCTGCTGAGCGCTTGATTTGTGAGCATGTTTCATCATGTTCTCTAGAATACATGATGAAACATGCGCACAACTCAACCCCAAGGCCTTTGCATGGATCTTTCAACCACACGATTATTCACAATGTGCATCAAGGTTAGTGCAGAAGCATAAATGAAGCAAAGGCTAATTAGGGTAACATAACAAGATATTCAGAGCAGATTATTTGGTTTACTTGATAATGGAAACAGGCTCCAAAGTCATGAGGCACAACAAAGAAGTGGTCAGCTCCTTCGGTGCGGTTCCAGTATGGCCAATTGGAAGCAATGAGCTGAATGGCACTTCTCATCATTCGAGGCGATTTAAAGGGCAGAGGAAGTCCGTTTGGCGTGAGATCACAAGTGGTGTACACAGGGACGTAGAACCAATCAGCTTCCTCAGGATTAAGTGTTCGAACAGGACTGGACAAAAGAAACCGTTGCATATAGATCTCAGCAGCAAACATGTGGGTTAAGCATCTTGGGTCCTTCTGAAGTATCTTTTTGTTGTATTTGCTTGGAAGCTCATAAACAAAGACTTTCAGTCTTCCCACTGGATCATCATCCAACACATCACCAGCACTACCTAAACATCAAAAGAAAAACCAGACACACACTTAAAGTTCACATGATTCTGGTTCGAGCATCAAAACACTGATAGCACCAGGAAAGGCTATGGATAAACTGTAGCTTGATTACAGAAGCTCGAAGATAATGCCAAATCAAAGTAGAAGCTCCAAAAACAAGATATTGGATCGGCTAATTGAGGCATGAACACTGTCTTTAGTTGGCCATCAACAATTTACAAATCAATAGGCATCCTGATTTACATTTTTCCCAGATTCAATCATACAAAACCTAGACAAAAACAAACCCTAGTCTTCATTCGATTAGCAAACTAACTGTTGACCACACAGCTCACTTCTTAATTCAAGTAAATTCAGGGAAAATAATCATTCAATCAATCCATAGCTTAATCTTCTCTGCATAGATAGATAGAACTCACCTGAAATTCGCTCAGTGGGTTGACTTCGGCTCAGACGGAAAGCCGAAATTCTCGAGAAGGTAAGGTTACAAAGAAGGAAGATCAAAACCCAGCTCGAAAACTTCATTTCCCTCTCTCAGAAAATTTGCTTCCTCAAAAAACAATAATCAAAAACCCCTAAAAATCCACAAAATCCCAGATTATCGGAAGAAAAACATAGGCATATATGAAGATCGGCTAGAAGAAGAAAAACAAAACAGTTGAAATGTCAGGAGACGTAGTTGCTAGAAATAGTTCGTCGAGATTGTGACTTCAGAACTGGAACGAAAAAAAAAAACAAAAAAGCGCTACCGATTGCTAGATCACGCCCAGAGTTGACAGCGAGAGCACAGCGATTTCCATTTGAAGATGCGAAGAAAAGACGGAGAAAGACGCTTATACGATGTCGTTTAATGCGATCCATTTTCGACACAGAAGTCGTTGGGGGTGATGAGCAGTCGACGTCAGCCATATTTTTAATACTTGTTCTTAAAAATAAAATTAATTGATTAGAATTTAGAAATGACTGGCCGAGAAGAATGTGAAACTCCAAGCCCATTATCTAATGGGCCCAAGGTGGATATGCGGACTCATAAGATAACTTCATTCTTGTGAGCCCAATTAATCATACAATTTGTTTGTTTTTTTTCTTTTCCTTTTGTTGGTTGAGTAAATTAAATTTCAAATCACTTAAAAATTTAGCTGTGTTATTAAGTCACTCTCAAAAATTTTTTAAAAATAATATGAAATTAATATTGAAGAGTAGGGTAGTAATAGGGGCTTTAGAACACATTATTCAATCTTTTCAGGATTCTAAAACTCCAACAGTTAAATAACAGTGGTGAAAACAGTAGTAAAGTCGCAACTCGCAATGATGAACATGATGATGTATAATAATAATAATAACAATACTTATATGATGTTAACAATACTTATATATAATGTAGTCAAATTAAAAATTTAAAAAGAAAAAAGATGGGAATGAGAGAAAGGACAAAGAAAAGGCAAGAGGAAACTGAGAAGGAGAGAGAGAGACAGTCAAATAAAACAGACTGAGCATTAAAATGGCAGACTCTCGGAACTCCGATTTGACCTGTCGTTTCCTCATTGGCTAACTTTCCACCACTAAAGCTTTTCTTATCGGCTCGTTTCCTTTCAAACGCCTTTGTTTTGTCCTTTTCCTATTCTTTGTTTTCACTGTTTATTGACAAGGCTTACTTAACTAGGATTGTTCACTCCTATTTCTTTTCATGGTTTTTAATTTTCTTTTTTTATTTTTTTGGGTTTTTATTCGATCGGACGTGTTTTTTCAACTCTATTTTGCATACCATTTTTAATTTTAACAATTTTGAATCTTTTCATTTTGTATAGTGATTTGAGTTTCTTTTTATTTCAGCAGTTAGATTTTTATTTCGGTTACGGATTTATAGTTAGAAGCTAATCCAATTAGAACTTAATCCAATTTGAGATTTTCTTATAAGGTTTTAATGGTTTTCTTTACCCAAAAACAAAAATTCCATATGTTTTAGGGCATAGGGGTAATTATAAATCAGGGAGATGACAACACGTATGGGCTCGTAAAAGAGATTAGACCCCAAAGATTGTGGGATTAGATAGACTGAAACACACCTGACCCCCTCTCCTTCTGGGCTTTGCGCTTTGCATTTATTAATTTTTTGTTTCCTAAAATGCAGATAAATAAAGGTTCATTCCTTGTTAATAAATAAATACTCAGAAATTACTATTGCATTGCAAAAAATATTGTAAGTTCCTTTTTATTTTTCGCTTTTTTGCTATAAATTAACATTCTCATTTAATGTTTACGAGATTTGCGTCCCGACCGTGCTGATATTTCTTATCATACAAAATTATTTTGTCATTATAAATTTATTATTACAATACCATAACTTTTTATAAATAAGACGTACTCAATAGTCTATTCAGACCATGTGGATAATGGATTCATTTATGTTAATTCCACTACAGGAAATATAGTTTCATATAGCTTATCGGGCTGCCGCAAAGAGTTTGGTACCATGTCAATACAATTCAAATGTTATGTACTTCTGCGCATAATTTCTTACAAATTATAACCTGTATACACAATATTGCCAAAATTCAAAGACACAAAACAAAAGTAAAATTTTTAAAAAGTAAGGAGGGGAGGAGGAAAACTAAAAACAATAAGAGTTACAGAAAACAAACAAAAATAAGAGAGGATCATCACAGTAAACCCTAATCATTTTATAATCTTACGTGTCAAATTACCAATGGCCATGATCGGAGTAGAGAAAAAGAATGTGGATGAAAGAAAAAGTTTGACTTGTTTAGTCCCAACTGTCAATTTCCCACCAAGACACACATCTTCTTTATAATTTACTTACATACAGACCCGCTTTATTGCAAAAACAGCGATATAAAAAAAGAATATTTAAAAAACCTAGTATTTATTTTCTAGAATCTTTACTGTTGTATATATAGAAGTTGCTCGAGTGGTCATTTTTACAGTAAAGCAATCTCAGCAAAAAGAGTAAATTAAGAAAGAGAAAAAGAGAGCGATAGAGAGAGAGAAAAAGAGATTATGGATCCTGAAGGTTTCACGAGTGGCTTATTCCGATGGAACCCAACGAGAGCAATGGTTCAACCAACACCTCCGGCTCCTCCTCCGCCGCAGCAACCTCCGGCAACACCGCAGACGGCGGCGTTTGGGATGCGACTTGGTGGTTTGGAGGGTTTGTTCGGTGCTTACGGAATACGTTTTTACACGGCGGCGAAGATAGCGGAGTTAGGTTTTACGGCGAGCACACTTGTGGGCATGAAGGACGAAGAGCTTGAGGATATGATGAATAGCCTCTCTCATATCTTTCGTTGGGAGCTTCTCGTTGGTGAACGCTACGGTATCAAAGCTGCCGTTAGAGCTGAACGGAGACGGTTGCAAGAAGAGGAGGAGGAGGAATCTTCTAGACGCCATCATTTGCTACTCTCCGCCGCAGGTGATTCCGGCACTCATCACCCTCTTGATGCTCTCTCTCAAGAAGGTACAATATTATGGCATATATAAATATATTTCCCACGTTTTATATACGTATTGTTATTCCCTTTAACTATGTTAGGTTCTTAACGAATTATATCTATGTTCACGTGACTGATAGATATTGGTTCATGAATCTTCCCAGGATGCATTAGCAACTATGTATTTGTATGATAGTAGTGAACAACATAATTTTATGAATACGCTTTTGTTATAAAAATATATATAGATTGTTGGAGGCTCTCGAGTGTAACTTCAAATTCCACACTTTTATAAGTTAATCCAAAATATATCAGGAAAATTCACATTTATTGAACCTAACAAAATTAAAAACTCACATTATATGTGTACATAGTAGAGCTATTGTGTAGAGTATGCAGTTGTAGCCTGGTTTTTATTAATTAGACCTATTGACAGAAGTACGAGGATTAATATCATGATGTATAGAAATTCAAAAGAGTATACGCATCAATTTTAGCTTTATAGAAACAATTTTTTGTGATAGTGACATAGAATATGTAGATGATTGGACAGGGTTATCAGAAGAACCGGTGCAGCAGCAGCAAGACCAAGCTGATGCGGCGGCGAACAACGGCGGAGACGGCGGAGGAGGAGGTTACTGGGAAGCAGGTCAAGCAAAGATGCAGAAGCAACAGCAAAGACGGAGAAAGAAACCAATGGTGACGTCAGTGGAAACCGATGATGACGGCAACGAAGGTGAGGATGACGACGGGATGGATAACGGTAACGGAGGTGGTGGGTTGGGGATGGAGAGACAGAGGGAGCATCCGTTTATCGTAACGGAGCCTGGGGAAGTGGCACGTGGCAAAAAGAACGGTTTGGATTATCTGTTCCACTTGTACGAACAATGCCGCGAGTTCCTTCTTCAGGTCCAGACAATTGCTAAAGACCGTGGCGAAAAATGCCCCACCAAGGTATCTTTCGTTTATCTTCCAAGATTTCATCCTAGCCGTCCATTTTTCTTCAATTTTATAATTTCTAAGAAAACATTTAGATATATAAAAAATTGGTGTCGGAATTTATGGGGTATGGTAGGGAAACTATAGCCATAATCATGGACAGCTGTTATAAAGCGAGTTTGACAAGTCACGAGTTCAGGGTTTTCAATAAGATTTTTATCTTTTTATTTTTTGCTATGTCTGGTAAAAACTTATAGGTTCTGATTTTATTTATTTTCTTTTTGTTTACATCCTGTCTTCAGAATAAATATAGTTAGATTTCAATTTAAATTTGACAGTCACCGTACGATGACGTGTCTAGTTAGGGTAAGGACACAGTCGTTCTTTTGTTTTTGGCTAAAACGACATGAGATAGTTAGATACGATGTCCTCATGCATTAGATTTAATTTCTGCATGCATTCACACACACGTATATATACATAGATATAAGAGTTTTTGACAAATTAATAGGATGTATTTGTTGTGTATATATATATATATAATAATAACAGTAATTAGAAACAGACAATTGCTCGGCGGGTAATAAAGGGTCCTCTTTCCTCGAGTCATGACGATAGTACAGAATCCATGAGCTCTGTGCCATTGCTTGTGCAGACGCACGTTATAAAAAAAAGAGGTTTACAGAAAATTTAACAGAATAAAAGTCTAATTTCTTTAACAAAAAATACAAAAAATTAAAGTCTAATTCTTTTTTTTTTTTCCGAATTTGTTACACAAGGGTTATTCTAACTTACGACTACATTTAGATTGTTTTATTCATAGTGGACATTCAGAGTTTTCCTTAGAAATTTTGGGTTGGATAAGTTTCTACTGAATTATTACTGGACTCTTTTTGGTTAGGATTTAGTTTGATTTTAAGTATCATCAAGTATAAATAAATAATCTGATTGTATTGTATTTATTAATATTAATTATATTTTAATATATATTTAGTAAAAATAATTTGATATATTTTGGTTTATTCGTTTGAATTCCAATGCATTAAATCCGGTGTAATCGAGTTTTTTGAGTTTCAAAATTCCCTAAAAACACCAAACTATTTATTTATTTTTATTAAGAAAAGCTTCGAAGTTTTTTTTTTTTTTGATAAAGAAAAGGTTCGAAGTTCGAAGTTGGTTTTAAACAATTCCTATTCGGTAGTTTTTCTACTAAACCCCCATAACAAAATAATTTGTTTGAATTATAAAATATTGATCATATGCTGTGGAAAAATGTGTAAACAGGTGACGAACCAAGTGTTTAGGTACGCGAAGAAATCGGGAGCGAGTTACATAAACAAGCCCAAAATGCGACATTATGTCCACTGCTACGCTCTTCACTGTCTCGACGAAGACGCTTCAAACGCTCTCCGAAGAGCGTTTAAAGAACGCGGCGAGAACGTTGGCTCGTGGCGTCAGGCTTGTTACAAGCCGCTTGTGAGCATCGCTTGTCGTCATGGCTGGGATATAGACGCCGTTTTCAACGCTCATCCTCGTCTCTCTATTTGGTATGTTCCCACTAAGCTGCGTCAGCTCTGCCATTTGGAGCGGAACAATGCGGTCGCGGCCGCTGCGGCGATGGTTGGCGGTATTAGCTGTACGGGATCGTCGGCGTCTGGACGCGGCGAAGAGTTGCGATACTAGTTTGGTTTGGGGGGTTTGGTTGGGTTGTTGTGGTTTTACTTGTTTGTTATCTAAATTAATCATTAGTTTTTAATTTAGTCCTTATGGCTAATCTGTCTTCTTTTGTTGTCAACCGTTTTGGCTAATTTGTTATACACGCAGATTTCTCGTTACGTCAGCCGATTTTTTAATCGATTTGGTCAAATTCGAAGCACTCGAAAACATTCGATTTTAGAACGTTGAAATGAACCGTTAGTAAATACTTCTCCATCGAGATAGGAAAGAAAGAAAACCCTACACAAAAAACCTTATAAATTAAGATAGATTTCATTAAGATAGGTTTAGTGCTGTAGCTTGTCCCGAAGTTGTATTAATATCTATTCGTGTTAATCAATAATGTTCCGGGATATATAAACTTGAAGAGGAGAGAGCGGTGATTCGATGTAACGATGTGCTTCTGAGGTAGTCCGCTTCGTGATTCTAAACTATCTTACCGTCGGAAAACTCCGATTGATTCTCCGGCGGAATTTGTTTTGAAGAGATTTTATGTGCAGTGAGAAAGTGATGAGAAAAAGAAATTCGAACTCTACGCAATGTTTTCCCGCAATGGAAAAAAAGGTGCATTGGATCTATTTTGCAT
>OVAY01000337.1:0-15993 GCA_900406395.1 Kernera saxatilis
ATGAAAATGCACCCTCAGAAGTGCGGCGGCGAGACTCGGCTGGCGAGAAACGTATTGGACTGTCACACGACGGACAATACCTTCTGCATCCGGACACTTGTATTTGTAGTAGTCAAAGGTCAGACCCTTCAGATCAGCAACTGAAACTCCAACAACGCTAAGAAGAACCACAAGGACAAGAAGATTCTTGATCGCCATTACTGTCTCTCTCCTTTCTTAGCTAGTTTACTTTGTTGAGTATTAGCCAAGAAAGGTCAGAACGAGTTTGTAGATGAAGATGAAGGAGACATTTTCAGGCCTTTTATAGACCATCCAGAGACATTGAAAACTTCCATGAAGAAGTGTCAAATGGGAATTAGATAAACCCATTTGCAGTATTCCTCTGTTTCTTAATTAGGTTTGAAAAACAGAGAAGGAGGGGGAGGACATTGCAGGGCCTCCACTATCTTTTTGATCTCTGTTGGTAGTTGAATATAAAATTTCCCAGAATTAAAAAAAAACTCAAAATCATGCGACGATTAAGAAAGTTTCAAATCCTCTTTTGCACTTTGAAAAGCTATTGACTTTGTTTGGACAACCTGTAGTTTTTTGTGCAATTTTGTTATTAGTCCTTAGCTCTCAAAGTCAAAGCTAATGTTTAATAAACTGTTATCGTATGTGGAAACCACGTTCTTGCATTTTTCAAAGAAAATTATCCAAGTTGCTTAATTTAGTAATTCGATTTACAATGTACTAGTAGTTTCTTCTGGTACAAGTAACGACCTAAAGACTATGATGACAAAGCAAGAAAAAAAAAGCTGAATCAATATGAAATGATGAGTCTCTCTCTCTCGGTGTGTGATTTTCGGCCTTGCCACTCTCGTTGTGGGTCCCTCTTAAAACACACGACGGGCCTAAATTTTATTTCAGTCTTCCAATACGGCCCATCTTTTTTTTTTTAACATCATACGGCCCATCTTCTTTTTTTTTGTTTTAGAAAGCCGTAAAACCAAAAAATAGTAAAATACCCACGATTTTTAAATTTATTTCCAAAATATTTTCCATTTTTTTTCTCAGAGTTGGTCATGTGGGCAGGGAAAAAAAACACTCTATCAGTAACTTCAAAAAATACTAAATATTTGAGATTTCATTTTGCTTTCTCTATAGCTGAGTCAACAACAACGTAATTAACATTTTTGGTTTGAATTTTCTGAAACTTTTCCGAGAAAAAAAAATTAGTAGTTTTTTTTTGGTTAACTTCTGTTTTTTTCCTACTTTTAAATTTTAATTTCTTCAATAAACGAAGTAACATATGACAATTGTTTTTCTCATTAGCTCTGTTTTTCTGACCCTTTCTATATCCGAATGATATATTAAAAAAATTATAAGAGAAAAAGTAAGTTGAATCAAATGTCTCTTGTACTTGTTGTCAAAAACTGTCTGACCAATGATCGAATATATAGTTTGTGTGATTTGTGGGAAAACAAAGTGGTGGATTGGAGTCAAAACAGTAAATGATGAACCGGAAAAATAAAATAAGTTAGCTAAATTCAAATAATTATTCTAGCAAATATCAGACTGACCAGAATAATGCTTTAGGATTAATGACATGTGAGACGTATAATTTACAACACTGCAAAATTAATATAGCATAACACAGAAATTGTAGACAGGTTACGATAAACAAACATTCATGGCCTCATGATTTCAAAAGTCATGATACGATGCATATATGTTATTTTCTTCACAATTCCCCCATATCTTTATGTATCAATTTTTCTGCGCGCGGTGACCTTAAGCAGCGTTTGGATATGTATTATATGTAGCAGTTCTTTTGAATTAACTCTTAGTTATTTTATAAAAAGAAGCAAGGAAAAACGCAAATGTTAGGCATTGAATTATTAGTTTTGTTAGTATAGGAGAGTACGAAGGAAGAGGAGGTTAAGTGCAAGAGAGGCATGAGAGCAGTAAATGGCCTAAGCCATGCAGCCTCTGTGTTAACATTTAATGCCAATAAACTATTCGCCACCCTATCTTATACGTACAGCTCCATATATATATATATATATGTACATACATTCCTATTACTCATAATAAGAATCAGAAATTTTTTTTTTCAAAATTTTTATATTAATCTAGGTATGTATAAACTTGTTTGACGATAAAAAAAGGAGTATAAACTTGATTGTAAAAGCTTATCGAACAGTGAGGTGAATTCGCTTGTATCTTCTATATCTTCGCGTGATAAAGTACAGATGAATGCTGACTTTTACAAATCACCTTTTCAATGGATGATTTGTATTTAAACAACTTAATTGCACGCTATACCATAACTAATTAAACTAACAATCTCCATTAGTTACCAATAAAATTAATTTAATTTTCAAAAAAATATTTAACTAATAAACATTAAATTACGTAAAATGTAATCTACTTAGTAATACAATATCAATTCTTCCAAGACTATACTTTGAATAAAATTAGTTTAATTATTTAAAATATTTAACTAAATATTTTAGATAAATTATCTAAATACCAGTTTTATATTTTTTTTGTTTCCTTTCAAAACTCTACCATAACGTTTTTAAAAATACAAAGAAACAATAAAATGTTTGTAGGAAAAGTTCTGAAAAAATCAGAACACTTCTTACATTAGATTTATGACTCATTTTGAAAAAAGCTTCTTAAAAACTTTTTGGTATATTTAGAATTCTTTTTAAAGTAATGTTACTTTTGGAAAACAAAACTTAAAAGGTGGTAATAGATTTCCCTCTTTTTAATAAAATAAAATAAATAAATTTATTATTTAAGAAAATGCCATGCGAGAGAAACATGAAAAAAATTTCCTTCTAAAATATTTTTTTCCAGTAGATAAATTTATTTATTATAAAATCTCAATAAAATATATTAATTAAATAAATAGTTTTACTCCCTTTCATAACCAAAAATAAAATAAAATAATAAAATATATAATTATCATATATTTAGAAATTCAAGTGAAATTTATATATATAAATAATTATCATAGAGAACTTATATGTCATTAATTTATTAATTGAATAATAATTAGATTCTATATAAATGTTTATCTAATAAATAATTAATTAAATTACTTAAAAAACGAGATTATATATATGTAAAATGTGAACTATTTTTTAGACTAGGGACCCCATATTAGAACTTTGTCTGTTAACAAAGAAAAAAACTGTGGACTATATATTATCTAATTTAGTTATGTAAATGAAGAACTAAATAAGTTCGTAGCTATTTAAGCAAAATTTAACTGAGTTATAATTATTTAATAAAACTAAAACAATGTTAATGAAATTTCAAAAATTGTAACATATCTCTCCGCTCTCTCTATCTCTAAGCGTGTAGGATATAATTAAGTGTCCCTCTCTCACCATTTAATTTCATTGCACCCTCTCAATACTCTCTGCAATTACTCTCCTCTCCCATTTTTCCTCTCTCTCTCTCTCTCTCTCTCTCTCTCTCTCTCTTCCTCCAAGATTTGCACCTACCTTTCAAACTCGCTCTTCGCCAAAAAACCGCTTCACAAAACCATTAGCGGTTCTCCGACAAGCAAATCTCCGACCAGACACCGAGCCGCCCCCTCTCTCTTCCTCTAGGGTTTCGTCGCTTCTTCCTCGCAGTGTATATATGTCTCGAAAAACCTCATCATTTCTGGAGTTTTATATTTATTTTATCATTAAAGCATAACTTTTTATTTGTTTAATGTACTGGATCATTGCACTTAAGTTTCTTAGCCTCTTCATAAGCCACTCACTTTCATGATGATTTTATAATCAAATATATCGTTTATGTTGAATTTTCAGTCACTCATTTATTTTTTGTCTTAATTTCATACTTTAACATTGATTACTAATTTCTTTGATATGAAGATGAAATGCTTCTCTAGTATTCTTGTAATTCTCTCTTATTTTGTTTTCTGACTTTCTAGCATCTGTTTTTTTTTTTTTTTAAGTTTTAGTTGATCTTATCAATTTCTGCATAGTCAAAGACTCAAAGATGAAACCCTCAAGACAAGAGGAAGATTAAAGGTTTGCATTCTCTTCGTATATCCTTCATTTCACTATACGTTTGTTTTTATATAAACACGTGTATATACTTTACATATATTTATGTGTGAAATAAAAAAGTTTAAATACGATGATGATCATAAAAAAAATATAGCTGGAAAAAATTAATACATCACCCAGGCCTTATGTCACGTTGGTTGTAAGTTGTATAATAACTTCTATGTTGGTCCGTCGCACCGTGCACAGATATAATAATACTTTTTCATTTCAATTTTTTTTTTCAATATTTTTTCATTTCAAATTTTTTGTTAAAAAATCCTCAAAAATATAATTAACACTTTTTCCTGGAGAGTGTTTCTTATTTAAAAATCTGCTAATGATTACAATATATTTAATTACAGTTTGTTAGGTTCTCACGAAAACATTTTTTTTTTCATAAACAGGATAGAGTTGGGATTTTTTTTTTGTACCTACTTCTTGCCCATTTTATTTGCTTTGAACAAATGAGTCCAACATTTCTCTTTTATTCTTCTCTTTCCTATCCATCTCCTAGATTAGAAATTTAGAACTAATATCAAATACCTCGAAATTGTAATAAAATATCCACCATCAAAGTTATTATTTGAGACATCAATTGATTTCCATCTACTGCACAAGTGATACGTGAATCAGTTTCAAAGACTTCATTTTAGGTTGCTCTGTAGGTTTTTTTTTTTAAGGGAAATAATTTGTGAGGTTTGAATAATTTGGAGTATGTGAAATTCATTTTTTTGGGTTGGTTATTTAATAACATATTAATATGTGATTGTGATGTTTTTTTTTTGTGTGGTAAGGCTCCTTTTTTCTTGCTTTCAATTAGTGGGTCCTTTGCTTCCTACAATCATCTCTGATGACTTCTTCGTTTTTCTATTTGCTTATATCCTGTTGTAAGATCTTCAAGAAGAAAGATAAAAATACTCCAAAAAGATTAAAGTTGTTGACGTGGAAAAAGCAGTGCCATACTTTTTTCACAATCTTGGTGAAATTTATCTTCTTCTTGACTTGACTCTCGTACCCAAACAAACCCTAATTCTTGATGATAATTGACAAAACTTTCTTCTGTTTTGGTTTTTCAGGGTTTGCTTTCAGTTTCCAGTGTAAGGAAAGAGATGTTCGAGCCAAATATGTTGCTTGCGGCCATGAACAACGCAGATAGCAGTAACCACAACTACAACCATGAAGACAATAACATTAACAATGAAGGATTTCTTCGGGACGATGAATTCGACAGTGCAAATACTAAATCGGGAAGTGAGAATCAAGAAGGAGGGTCAGGAAACGATCAAGATCCTCATCACCCTAATAAGAAGAAACGATATCATAGACACACCCAACTTCAGATCCAAGAGATGGAAGCGTATGTATATATTTACTCACAAACTTCATGTTTGCCTTCAATATTTTTATTTTATTTTTTTGACAAATTTATTGTGTTATTTTGGCTGTTAAAAAGATTCTTCAAAGAGTGTCCTCACCCAGATGACAAGCAAAGGAAACAACTTAGCCGTGAATTGGGTTTGGAACCTCTTCAGGTCAAATTCTGGTTCCAGAACAAACGCACCCAAATGAAGGTATACTATATGTACATTTGTGGATCTTTATTAGAGAATATATATATTTGAAATATTATGATCCCATTCGCATTCAATCTTGCATATATACATTGAAAGTCTTATGTTTATACTTAAAGACCTATTCATCTGATCTCAATTTTACTCATTTTACAAGATTTTATAAGCGATTCCGTAATATACATATAGATATAATTAGGCTTACCTAATTAATGACAAGTTTTTTGGTGTTTGATTTAGAATGAATTAATTGATTCTGGTTGAATTTGGGCAGATTTTTGGAATTAATTAAAACAAACTTAATTTTCTTACTTTTTTTTTTCAATTGAAAAGTTGTTCTTTGGCTGATTCAGCATAGAAAAATTGTTTAGTTAAGAAAACTTTGCTCATTTAATAGCTACGTTAGAACCATAATCTATAGATTGAAACGTTTTGGACTCATGTGCTTACGTTATATGCAAATACGGTGAAACACATAACGTGTACCCAAGTGTATAACTATTTTGTGTGTGTTTACATATACTTTTCCTCTTTTAGTATAATCCTTTGTTGCTTCATTTTACTCAAATTAGAAACTATGGTTTTCTTATTTAATCATACAATGATTAACAGCAACACAACAACAAAAAATGATTAATTATATAAAAACTACGCAGACAACAGAAATATGAATTTGTTTGCGCAGAATCATCACGAGCGGCACGAGAACTCGCATCTTCGGGCGGAAAACGAAAAGCTTCGAGGAGACAACCTTAGATATCGAGAGGCTCTTGCAAATGCTTCATGTCCTAATTGTGGTGGTCCAACGGCCATTGGAGAGATGTCCTTCGACGAACATCAACTCCGTCTCGAAAATGCTCGATTAAGAGAAGAGGTATGTGAATTAATTGATTAACTCCCATCTAAGTCTCAATTATGAGTTGAAGCATTAACCTTAAAAAAAAAAAGTTAAAACAGATATTTTGTGTACAAAAAAAAAGAAAATCTTAAAACATATTAACTTAAAGAAATGGAGAGAGTAATTCATAATAACTAGATAACTAATAACGTTTGTTGTTCTTGTGACCCAAAACCATATATATAAAAAATTATCTTCTTGTTTGTCATCTAGATTGATCGAATATCCGCGATCGCAGCCAAATACGTAGGCAAGCCAGTCTCAAACTATCCTCTTATGTCTCCTCCTCCTCTTCCTCCACGTCCTCTAGAGCTCGCCATGGGAAATCTTGGAGGAGATGTTTATGGAAACAACCCACCCGATCTCTTCAAGTCCATCACTGCACCAACAGAAGCTGATAAACCGGTGATCATCGACTTGGCCGTGGCTGCAATGGAAGAGCTCTTGAGGATGGCTCAAGTGGACGAGCCTTTGTGGAAAAGTTTGGTTTCAGACGAAGAAGAATATGCACGGACGTTTACTATAGGGATCGGACCTAAACCGGCTGGATTTAGATCCGAAGCGTCACGAGAAAGCGCGGTTGTGATCATGAATCATGTTAACATTGTCGAGATTCTCATGGATGTGGTAATTAACATTTTCATTTTGCATTTTATCAGAAATCTTCTCTATTTAAGAGTTTTTAACAACATTGATATGATATTGCAGAATCAATGGTCGACGGTTTTCGCGGGGATGGTTTCTAGAGCGATGACATTAGCGGTTTTATCAACTGGAGTTGCAGGAAACTATAACGGAGCTCTTCAAGTGGTAAAATATTTTTTCTATCTAAATATAGTAATTAAAATTGAAACTAAAACACTTGGAACTGAAGTAACCACTCTGTTTTGTCAGATGACTGCAGAGTTTCAAGTTCCATCACCGTTAGTACCGACCCGTGAAACCTATTTTGCACGTTACTGTAAACAACAAGCAGATGGTTCTTGGGCGGTTGTCGATATTTCCTTGGATAGTCTCCAACCGAATCCCCCGGTCAGATGCAGAAGGCGAGCCTCGGGATGTTTGATTCAAGAAATGCCAAACGGATACTCTAAGGTAAACAATTAATAAAAAACATTAGGTTATGTATGCAACAAATGTAAATTCCAAAAAGTCTCTTTTAAGTAGATAGAGAATTAATGTAACAGGTGACTTGGGTGGAGCATGTGGAAGTTGATGACAGAGGAGTTCATAGCTTATACAAACACATGGTTAGTACTGGACATGCCTTTGGTGCTAAACGCTGGGTAGCCATTCTTGACCGCCAATGCGAGAGGTTAGCCAGCGTCATGGCTACAAACATTTCTACAGGAGAAGTCGGAGGTAAGACCAGACTGTTTTGTTTCATAACTACTGTCTCAGAATCAGAATCTCAGTTCTATATTGATGAAAATGCAGTGATAACTAACCAAGAAGGGAGGAGGAGTATGCTGAAACTGGCGGAGCGGATGGTTATAAGTTTTTGTGCAGGAGTGAGTGCTTCTACTGCTCACACTTGGACTACATTGTCCGGTACAGGAGCTGAAGATGTTAGAGTGATGACTAGAAAGAGTGTGGATGATCCAGGAAGGCCTCCGGGTATCGTTCTTAGTGCAGCCACTTCCTTTTGGATCCCTGTTCCTCCAAAGAGAGTCTTTGACTTCCTCAGAGATGAGAATTCCAGAAATGAGGTAACCCTTTTAGTTACTAAGCTCTCTCGTTCTGATTTAGACGGTTTTTAATGATTTTTTGTGAGATTTGCAGTGGGATATTCTGTCAAATGGAGGAGTTGTGCAAGAAATGGCACATATTGCAAACGGGAGGGATACCGGAAACTGTGTTTCTCTTCTTCGGGTAAATGTAAGTAGATTTGTTTAACCGGTTTTGTAATGATCATGTGATTTTAGCTAAGGGTTGATTACACTATAAGGCACTTTTTCAATATTCACAGAGTGCAAACTCTAGCCAGAGCAATATGCTGATTCTACAAGAGAGCTGCACCGATCCTACAGCTTCCTTTGTGATCTATGCTCCAGTCGATATCGTAGCGATGAACATAGTGCTTAATGGAGGTGATCCAGACTATGTGGCTCTGCTTCCATCGGGTTTTGCTATTCTTCCTGATGGAAATGCCAACGGGGGAGCCGCTGGAGGAGATGGAGGGTCGCTCTTGACCGTTGCTTTTCAGATTCTGGTTGACTCGGTTCCTACAGCTAAGCTGTCTCTTGGCTCTGTTGCAACTGTTAACAATCTAATCGCTTGCACTGTGGAGAGGATCAAAGCTTCCATGTCTTGTGAGACTGCTTGAAAAACCACCCATTAGGTAGTTTCCGTAAACTGTTTGCAGGTCTTTGTCTCCATGTTGCGCCTTTATGTGATCATACTTTTTTGGTTCTTTCTGCAGGAAATACAAAATGGAAATGAAGGCAAAAGAGTTTGAAGAGAGATTTTATTCGGTGTTAAAAGGGAAAAGATTGGAAAAAGCGGAGGAGTCAAGAGCGAACCTCACAAGATATACCATTGAGTAATGTTATGTGGTTGTAGTGTTAAGTTTTGCTCTGCTTATTTGTTGAAAACTAAGCAGTGGAAAACTTTTTACTTGAAAGTGAAAAAATGCAAATGGTTTTACGAGGTTCGGGAATTGACTTCCCCTGCAACATACTGGATTAGAAAAGTTAAAGAAAAAAACTAGGTCAGAAATGCTTTAAACTTGGTTCTTTTTTTGTGTTACAGTTGTGTTTCTTCTTTCTTTCTTGTGTTTAGATGGAACCTCATCAGGGTTTTGAAGTTTATCTTTCTTTTGGGTTTATTTTTGTTTATATATTTTGAAGTATTTTCTGCTGCTCTTTCACTTTTCTTTTTGTCTTTGCTTTGCAAGCATATGAAAGTTGGTTTATCAAAAAGCTCACACTTTTCTTACCAGACAATGAGTTTTGTGCTCAAAAGGTAATGATTTCGCGTAGAGGTTGGCGATCGAGAGTGGCCATAGGAAGAGAACCTCATGACAGACGAAGAAATGCGGCTTCTCCGAGAACAAGTTAATCGTTTTTGAGATCGGTGAGGAACTCTGGGTAGATTCCAGGAACAACTATTTGGCTGTTTATAAGACAGCCAACACTGCGAAGAAGAAAAACAGAGACAAGCTTCCCTTGAAGTCGAGTATGTGAATGTTCCGTTAGGCTATTTAACAGTGATTACAGACTCGTTTCCTTGCCGTTAGTTTAGTTAACGGCGTTTATAGACTCCGTTTATTTTTCCGCTTTAAGCCGTGACATATCCCATCGAATTTTAGTAAATATAAAATAAAACTTATTTAAATAGTTGACTATTCAACTTTCACCTTCATTCTTTCGGCCATGAATTACCATGGCTTTGAATTCATTTTCCGTTCATAATTATCTTTGTTCTTCTNTTCTCTTATTTTTTTTTTTTTTTTTTTTTTATCAATTAGACAGTGCTAAAGGAAACCCAATCGATGACAAGGGAATTTGCGAAATAATTTAGACCAACGATTCACCCAATTAAAAGCACCAACTAAATAATAGGAGCTACACGAGACACAAAGTTATCTCCGCAAAAACTATTTCTGCAGACAGATCGAGTTATTCGCCGATCATCTAGTGGAGATGAAGCCGGATTCCTCTTCGCCGGATTCTTCTTTGATTTTCGCCGTAATCGTATTCACCTGAGCGATTCCCCGACACTGTTGTAGTAGCAAAATTTCATTGATGAAGAACAATGCAGAAAAATAATGTTAATTATTTAGTTTTATTTTTTTTGTTACATGTCATATAATTTAAACGGAAAAAAAAACGGCGTTTGTAACTCCGTTAAATAAACTAACGGGTGTTTGTAAACTCCGTTAAAAAAACTAACGGCACATAACTTTAACCATCGACGTTCAAGGTTTGTAAATAGAACAAAGTGGAGGCCATCGTAGATTTACAAACCAAAATAAGCCCACTCTAATATTTTTTCCATAAGAACCATTTGACCCAAAAGAGATAATTTGAAGCCCAAGTGGCGGGTCCAATAATGGGAGATNTGGCGGGTCCAATAATGGGAGATATCGTTGTTCAGATCTTCCAGAGGCTGAACGGTGGTCGATTGAAATCAGTGGCGAGAGACTCGCTTTGCTGCCTGTTGATTTTGTGAGCAGAGAGAAGAAATTCGATTCTTAACCCTGAGTTCTTCTCGTTTTATCACCGAATATGTGGAGTGATTCACATGTCTCTATGTGTTGTCTTTGATTTCTCTCTCGCCAGATTTCAATTGGTGGAGATGATAGAGAAGTGCACAAGGGCAGATCTGAATTCGTCTTCGCCGGAATTTTTTTTGACGGAGTCCATTTTCGCCGAAATCGTCTTTTCTCCTAAGCGATTCGCCGGCATTGTTTTAGGTAAAGTATCGATGACGAAGAATGCAGCAAAATAAATAATATTTTTGTATTTTTATTTTCAAATTTAGTTTGTGACATGTTATAATTTAAACGGAAAATAAAACGGCGTTTATAACTCTGTCAAATAAACTAACGGGCGTTTGTAAACTCCGTTAAATAAACTAACGGACGGCTGTAAACTCCGTTAAATAAAGTAACGTCAAGTAACTTTAACAATCGGGGTTTCAAAGTGCAAAAAATGCGCTCGTCGGGACCTGCAATCTCTTTGATGATGAGGTGGGACGCTCAATTCGATGATAGAAGCCCTAATTTAAGAAGGTAGATGTTGGCTTGTTGGTGAAGAAACCCAGTGTCCGTTAACGAAATCGAGATGCCTTCTCAGACGTTTAAGTGGGTACTCGCACTCCTCGTTGGTCGTCGCAAAGTAAACGGAGAAAAAATCGCCTCTCCGGCCGGTGATGTAACCGACCCACCACCTGTCGTTGGCGGCGAAACATCAACGGCTGAGATCATTTGGGAGGCATCGGACGGAGTTCGTCGGAGGAGATGATTTCGATCAACGGCTGAGGATCTTCCCCATCAGTCACAAGATTCCTGTACTTAACCTTGTAGAAGGATCCGTGTGGAAACTTTGAATACCTTGGCCTAGTAAATATTAAGACTATCTTTGTTTTTTGGGTCATATGTTAAGAATCATACTATAAATAAGAGTTGTTCTATGTAGAGATATTGCTAAAACGATAATTTGTTAAGAAAGTCAATGTAAGCCTATGTCTTGTGCAAGGAAGTTCACATTGTGAAGCTATTGCTGCGAAGAACTCTGCATATTCTGCATCATATTTTGTAATCCTTTGTAGTTACTATTCTTAATTTGCTATTGTATGAGATTTTTTTCCTAGAAGCATATAATTTGTGATTGTTTTGTTACAAAGTATGATAATAGTTGACATTATATGGTTAAATCCAATTCACAATTACAAGAGTGGTTTGGAACTAAGATCCTTTATGTTAGCTTTTTCTGCTCGGCCAGTGCTAATTCCGCTTTTTCCCGAGCTTCTTCGCATGTTTCCATACCCGAGTTGCACTTATCTGCTTCCTTTTGGTATGACGAAGTTACCTTCTTGGCCTCTAATAGCCCCATGTCTGCTCGTTTGTGTTTCTCTAAAGATTCTGCTTCACGCAGCTTCAGTTCCTCGGTTAGAAGTTCAGCATAGTTCTTCTCAGCTTCAGTTCCTCGGTTAGAAATTCCATCAATTTGGATCACAATTGCGAATTCTTCTTCCCCCTGAGCCGCCGGCGTTGTTTTAGGTTTCATCGATGAAGAAGGATGCAGCAGAATAATATTTCCTTTTTTTTTTATATACTTTTTAAGCCACATGTCCGTCATAACTTAGGAAAGAAAACGGCGTTTGTTAACCAGTCAAATAAATTAACGGACGTTTGTAAACTCCGTTATATAAACTCACGGCACTTAACTTTAACAATCGATTTTCAGGGTTTTTCTCGGGCTGAGTTGAAGGTTCGTTGTAGAAAGTCGTTTAATCTGGGCGTCGAAGTAACCTTGAAGATTTTTTTATGGGATTTCTCCAAAAAAAGCAAAAAGACAAAAAAGACCTAGAATTTTAAAGAGCCATAATTCACAGAGCAGAAGAATATTTCGGCAAGAAACATCGCAGAATATATTTTTAGCAAAAAAAAAAATAACATCGCAGAATATAAAGATTAAAGAAGAGGTACACAGGTAAATAAATGTCACTGTCAGACTCTGAAACCTATTGAATTTGAGGTATAAATAGAGATTTAGTTTAACTTTGTTTTCTCGGATTCATGAACCTACTGAATCCTGGGGAAATGATAATTTGTTAAGAAGGTCGATGTAAAGCCTATGTCTTGTGCAAGAAAGTTCATATTGTGAAGCTATTGCTGTGAAGAACTCTGCAAGAAAAATGCCAAAGAAAAACAAAAATCTTAAATCAACCTTTTTTTGTTTACAAGCTAACCCTGAACTACAGAAACTGTAAAACAATCCTCCATCTCGTTTGCAGCTTCTGTAATTTGGACGTTATCTTAAAAAATGGTTAGTTAGAGTGTTTGTTTTTGCATTTTCTAAATGAACAGTTGAGAAGTTATTTATTTCAAACTCAAATATCTTGGTCCCCTAGAATTCTCTCTAGGACTTGAAAATTGCTTGTTTTTCAAAAGCAATGAATTTGATTTCAACCAAGGAGACATATCATTGTTGCTGAGAGAAGAAACAAGAATCCGAGGAAAATCAGAATGAAGAGTCAGTCACGTTTTCACATGGAAAAAAATCAATACCTCTCCACCCAAAGTTATCCAAAGGCACAGAAAAGGATAATTACGACGGTCCCAAATGAAAAAAATCACCTCAGGCCAGCTTTCTCCGGGGCATAATAGTGGATCTCTTGCCAACAGATCCGGTGTTTTTGGAGGGACGAGAGACTAAACCACGAAGAACAGCCAGAATCCCAATTCCCATGAAAGGCACATACATCATTAGCAATCTGTCTGATGCCTTCCCTGAACCTATCATCTCTCCAAGGATTGCGGCCTAAACATCCACAGAAAAATAGATATAAATGTAGATTATAGCCAAAAAACCTATGCAGTTCAAGATTGGTTCTAGTTTTTACATTGCAGGGAAAATAAATATATTTCCACCAAGAAGCGCTAATAAGCCTGATATATCATTCACACTGAGAACACCAAGAAACAGAACTTTTAGCTAATTTCAGTAAAGTATTCTAGCATGATCTAACTAACATACTAAAATGGAAATCTTTATCTCATCAAAATACAATGCTAAGAATCTAGTGAGCATTACATTACTCCTTGCAGAATTACATAACATAGAGATATCTCATTAGTAGACCCGTACAACTCCTTGGTCAATGCATTGTAAAATCTCCCAAGATCCAGAATTCCAAAAAATGTAGACACAAAAATTGAAAATCACTGTACCATGGAAGTGACGAGGGGAGCTCCGTAAAGCAAGCAGGTGGTACCATACCACGACTTTCCGGCGATTATTGCATAGGCGTTAGCAATCGAGAGCGGCCATAGGAATAGAAGCTCATGCCAGACGAGACCAACGAGGAAATGTGGCTTCTCCATGAGCAAGTAATCTCCGAAATCGGCGATGTACCCGCTCTTCAGATCGGTGAGAAACGCCGGGTAGATTCCTTCAGGAAGTGACGTTTGGCCGTCGATGAGCGGCGCAATAACCGCCATTAGAGCGAAGAAGAAGAAAAGAATCACGTCAATCAGCTTCCCAAAAGCTCCCATCTTCTTCTTCTTCTTTCTCCGATCGAGATTTCTGAGACTGAGAGCTCCAAAAAGAGTCGTTGACTGGAAAAACGGACCTAATGTATAAGATTAAGAAGATCAAATTGTTTAGTTAACCGAATTATTAAACCGGAGAGAATACTCCGGTTCAGTTAAGTTGTAAGTTGAGAACTTGAGACTCTATTTCAACCCAACAGCAATTAGTAAGAGAGAAGGAAGGTAACAATGAGCGAGACGAGACCAGTGCCGAGGAGAGAGAGTCCATGGGGTTTACCGGAAGGTCACCGTGAGCCCAAAGCTCATCGCTGCAACGATCGTGTCGAGGACGTCGTCCAGGTTCACATCATTCTCTTCTTTGCTTCGTATCGGTTTCTGATAAGCCTTTTGATCTCTCTTAGGTTTTTGCGTATCTCCTGAGATTTTTGTTTCGGGGTTGATCGGAGACTCAGTGTCATCAATTTAGGGTTTTTTCTAGGGTTCTGTTACTTGTCATAATTCGAATCGCCCAAGGAACCAGAAATGTAGGAATATGGTTAATGCGATTTGATGTTGAAGGATGAATACTTTAAATTAACTGGCTTTTATGAAATCTATCTTCAATTTTGTTTGTTGAAGCTTGTATCAGCTGTTGAATCTGTTGTAAATACACAGTTTTACTGCAATTGAAGAACTAAAATTGCTTGGCTTGGGCCATGATTATTGCAAATCTTTCGTAAATAGTACTCCTCATGACCTATTCATGTTATAGCATTAGTAAATTTTGCAGGCGTTTTTCGAGGGGAACCCATTTAAGACCGTTCCAGGACCTTTTAAGCTATTCTACCGATGCATGCGCTCTAAGCCAGGGTATGTGCAATTTCATACTCTGACCATCAAGTGTTGTTGGTATACTAAGCTGCAGAATCTTTTGTTTTTGTTGCATTGACAGTGAATGAATTCTTAACTCTTATGTTTTCTGCTATCTTGTCGCGCTTTAATCATCCTAAACCATTCATACTAAATGTGGTGCCTGAACCAATTCATCTTGTTTTTTCAGAGAGGAACCAACAGAGCCATTCACATACCTCGACCTGGAACCTCCAAGGAAAGAAGTAAAACTTGAGTAAAGTGATATTCATTCCTTTTTTTCTTCCTTCAAACTTTTTAACTGAGCATGTAAGCGCCAAGAGTGTGATTTTAAGTTTCCCTTCAACATGTATCAGCAACATCTTATTTTGTCGTAATGCCAATAAAATTAAATACTTGGAGTTCCATTTCAATTTTATCTATTGATAATTCTGTTCACTTGCAAGCTGAGTTTCTATTACGTATCAGAATAAGATTTACAATTTATCTCTGGTTTTTGGTTCCTTGAACTTTGCTATTACAAAATCTTATGATAATTTTGTCTACCCCCTAAGTATGTTAATAGTCGTTTAAACAAATTGTTGAACTCTGTCTGTCTAAGGAATTTCGCTATGTTGTGAATGTGAACACCCAGCTCCACTTTGAGTAGTTTTGAGTTTCTTGCTACTCTTCTGTTTCAGTATCTCCTTGATCTCTGCTTCCCTCTTATCCACAACTTTTATCAATTCCTTGAAACTCGGTGCTCGTAATCCTCTCCCTGATCGAGATGGCACAGACACTTCGCCTGCCCTTTCCTCGTCCCCTCTTTCTGGTAGTAACCTCTGGTACTGCCAGAAAACCCTCCAAAAGAAGACAGTGAGTGCCATGAAGCAAGTGATGCCACAGATAAGGAAGAGT
>OVAY01000337.1:16055-66958 GCA_900406395.1 Kernera saxatilis
GTCGACATGTCTTCAGCTAAAGGGGAGTCTCTCTGGAATGCCTGCAACATCGGTTTCAGAGATTCTGGTGTAAGCAAATTTATAGACAAGCAGCAAAAAGATATATGGACACAAGTAGTGTCTCAAAACCGATTATACATACGAAACCCCAGCCTGTACGTGTGAATTCTTGTCCTACTGTACGGAACTTGCAGTTGCTGTTTGTCAAAAGGACTTCGATGTAAGGAAGCTCGTCTACAATTGCTGCCACACCGCCAGCTTTGGGACCACGTTGAAGAGCAGAAAGGTAATGTTCTTCGTCTCTTAGTGGAATAATTCTAGCAGGAGATACGTTAAGCTCGTTGACCAGATAGTTCCGAGCAAAGGTACCGTCTTGAACTCCAATTGGTTCATTGCTCGTTATCAAGCTATCTATTCCTTCGATCCGAGATGTCAGCTGTTGAACGGTTAGGATCGAAGTGAGACTAGCGGTGTAGCTCGAGTTGATGATCAAAACCACGAATAACCATATGATCAGCACCAGCCTCCCCAATGCACTCACCGTGTTCTCCCCTGAAAGATCAAAAGGTAAACAGTAAAACAACTTTAAATAGTGAGCTCTGGTGTGAATCTACCAGTCTACTCGAGTGAGAGCGTACTTACTATGAGAGAAGAACATCGTTGAGAAGCTAAACCTGCAACAATGAGGAGGAAAAGGAAAATAAGTCTAACGGTGAACTCAAGCTCGGTGTCAAGAACTGAGAAACTAACCAGAAGACGGTGATGAGTTGACGCCTAGGAGGGCCACGGAATTCTTGGTTGAAGCGGTGTTCAAGAATCCAAACGATGGCTCCCACAAAGAGGAAGAAGGCTCCAGTGACAGCCCACATCTCTATAGTGAATGGTTTCAGGAATGCCCAAGGACTAGACTTGGCCTCCTTAACCGGAGCCACCACAACAAGCCCTGATTCTATAAACGGCTGCGTGAAATCTACAAATCTTGTTCTGTTTGTAACAATCGTGATATCTCCTACAGCTACATCGAAGTTCTGAAGAGGAAAAAAAAAAAACAAGACAGGTTTAGCATCTTTTGAAAGTTGTGAACTTGATTGAGTAATTTAGCTACTCACATTTGCAACAACTTCATTGATTAGATTGTCGTAAGAAGGATTTCTCTTCCCGTCTCCATATAGTATATAAGTACGTGGAACAGGATACGGAAGCAACTCAATCGCAGCTTCAAAGACATCGATACAATAGCCTCTAACACCAGGCGGGTTCTTGTCCTTAGAGACATAATCTCTATAGCTCACGCGGTTAGGCACCGCGATTCTGAGCGGTTTTCCATTGTTAGGAAACACCCAACCACGAGGAGGCTTAGTCACTTCACCTGGCCATATGATTCCATAAAGACGTTGGCTTGCTGTAGATGTGTTTGGAGGCTTAGAGTACAATGTCTCTGGAACCACCACTGAGAGACCCGAATGATTTGACCAGTACCCGACTCTGCGTGGTCCTGTACCTTCTATGTTTAGAACTTCGTAAGCCGGGTTAACCCGATTTCTCTCTGAATCAAACTGGATTGGCCCTGTCACACCTGTATATTTCATCCCAAGAATGATCTCCAGAAACTTTTCCCCTTCATTGAATACATTTAGTGCTGATAACTGAATACTGCTACCGTTTGTTTTGTGCAAATTCGGATCGGTGGAGAAAGTTATTTTGTTGTTTTCTCTGAAGAAAACATCGAGGGCACGAGCAATTAACCAAACAGAATCATAAGCATACAATGCATAAGAGTTGAAGCCATCATTGGGTCTAAGATTCTTCCATCTCGCCATAAACCGTCTCTTCATACTACTCTCGGTTGTGTAATGGCGAAAAGCAACCACTCCTTGCAAGAGATCCGTCGTGTCCGAATCCACGGGCTCCAAGGAATCCATAGCTGTAGGGAGCCAGTCTGTTGCAATCCAAACATAACCGCTTCCCATCATTCCAAGAGACTTAGCCACAGAGAAAATGTTTAAACCAGAGTCAGGATTCACATGAACAACGTAAACCCGAGATTCCATCAGATTAACAGAAACCAACAAGTCTTTGACGAAGCTAGAATCTGCACCAGGTGTAATTGCAGCCTTGTAAGAGATTCTCGCACGTTTCTTGGCTAATGCATCGCCTAGAACAGATATCCCATTCCTACCACACTCATCATCAACGAATATCGCAATGACTTGTCTCCATCCGGAATAGGATACAAAATCTGAGATCGCATACATTTGGAAGTAATCGTTCTGCGTTGTTCGCAGGAAATAAGGGTACTGGAGAGAGGACAGAGTCGGATCCGTTGCTCCGAATGACAAGAGAGGTACATGAAGCTCATTAGCTACGTGGGAGATCATGTGAGCAATCCCTGAAGATTGTGGACCAATGGCTGCAACCACTTTGGTTTCCATCAGCTGCAAAGCTACACCACAAGATCGATTTAAACAAAATCATCACTCATTTAAGCTTTTCTTTGGGGCATTTTCACAAACTAGTTTTGAGCTAACAAAATGTTTGCCTTTGGCTAACAGTTTTAAGAGAGAAGAAGTAGTATATACCTCCCAAGGTGCCAATAAATCCACTGCAATTTGAGTCTTGAAAGACAATACTAAGCTTGATACCCTGAAGTACGGTTTGGTCAGCATTAACATCATCCATAGCCGCTTTAAACGCTGGTTTAGCCGCTCTTCCGATAAAAGAATCATAAGTAAACAGAGCTCCAACATTCACAGAGGTTGGTCTCTGTGACAATGGCGGCGAAGAAGAAGAAGACGAGTTTCTTGAGAAATCACTTTTTCCGGCGCATTCCTTTGGAACAACCCACAAGACAGAAACACATAATAACAACACAATTCTCATTGCTTTCACCATGGAAACTCCTCTAATCATCACCAAAAATCCCATCTTTATTTCAATTTCCAGCAAAAAGCTCTTCTTCATTTTTTGTCCTGGGCTTACATTACCATTTGATTATTTGGTGTCACACCTGCGAAACAATAAATGGCAATCAAAGATGTCAAAAAAAAAAAAAAAAATGGCAATCAAAGTTAAGATTCAACACAAAAAGAACAGAAATTTAACAAAAAATGAAAGAAGGCAAACCAAGAAATCAGGAGTTAGATTCTGTAGAGATTGGTGCATACACACACTTGTGTCTGTATATATATTATAAAAATTAGCCCTTGGATTTTGTACAGACTGGTGCTTACATGTGAAACTAGGAACTGAAAAATAGAGAAGTGTAAGAGGGCCATCTTAAAGATGGTTTGCTAAAATGGAAAAAGAAGCAAAAAGCGTAATTAATAATTCGATGAACAGAGAATCATATGATGATGGCAGTGATATGTCACACAAACCAAATAATTCAACATAAACCAAACTAATAATCTTGAGTTAAAAAATAATAATAATAATAATAATCGGTGATGTTCCAACTTGAATCAATTAAAAAGACAGTACATGACTTAATTCTGCAGAACATGGCAGTGGCTAGTGAGTGGTTGAAGAATGAAAGATGCAAAAGTACATCCATATAAATATCAAAATTTTGACGATTATTTTCTTTATTTTATTAAACTTAATTGAATATGTAGTTCCAAGATATTAGATTTAATTTAATCTATACTTGAAAGGATGAGATATTTGGAATTTGGACCAAAACTTGGGAGATAAATTCTCAAATTCAAGTACTTAAAACCAGCTAAAGTATAGTCTCTTCGTCTGAATAATATCTGTAAAAGTTTTAACAAAAAAAAAAATAATAATGCAATAATAATAAAGAAGAAAGCAACCTTGGAATCAGAAATCAATATATTCTTGTGGAGTAAACGAGTGATTGAGCACTTAAGCACAAAAAAGAGACAAAGAAAAGAAGATGAAGAAGAAGAAGCAGAAGTAGAAGAACTGTTTCTCAAGCTCAAGCAAAGAATAATCATAATATTCTCTTTTTTTCTTTATATTTTGTTGGTATTTTATCTTTATGTTTTTTTGTTTTGGAGTGCAATTTCTGGAACGGTCAGTGGTAGACGTAGGCCAAGGTTTGGGTGTGGGGTATCCATGCTTTTCTTGTCTATTGGAGAATCAACTTTTATTTTTATTTTTATTTTTATTTTATTTTTATTTTTATTTTTATTTTTATTTTTATTTTTATTTTTATTTTTATTTTTATTTTTATTTTTATTTTTATTTTTATTTTTATTTTTATTTTTATTTTTATTTTTATTTTTATTTTTATTTTTATTTTTATTTTTATTTTTATTTTTATTTTTATTTTTATTTTTATTTTTATTTTTATTTTTATTTTTATTTTTATTTTTATTTTTATTTTTATTTTTATTTTTATTTTTATTTTTATTTTTATTTTTATTTTTATTTTTATTTTTATTTTTATTTTTATTTTTATTTTTATTTTTATTTTTATTTTTATTTTTATTTTTATTTTTATTTTTATTTTTATTTTTATTTTTATTTTTATTTTTATTTTTATTTTTATTTTTATTTTTATTTTTATTTTTATTTTTATTTTTATTTTTATTTTTATTTTTATTTTTATTTTTATTTTTATTTTTATTTTTATTTTTATTTTTATTTTTATTTTTATTTTTATTTTTATTTTTATTTTTATTTTTATTTTTATTTTAATTTTTATCAAATTGATCCCTTATTTTCTTTTTTTTAGGAGGAAGCGTTAAGCCATTTTCCCGTCTTGCTATGATATTAAACAATTCAAATAAAAAAAATTTACATAGTGCAGTAATTGTTATTAATTAACTACATGGCAAAAACTTTAAAAGTGTGAATGTGACAGACAATCTAATTCCTCGAAGGCCGCCTTCGCCTTCCTCAAAGAATGGTTCTCCTCAATGTTTGTCAATTTTAATTTCACGCTTATATCTTCAGCCGTAAATAATACAGTAGTACTACTATTGATTTGGGACCCAGAATCTCATACGATACTTTTAAGGTGCATGAAACACATGGACATGGACTTACAAAGAAAGTGCATGAAACACATGGACATGGACTTGACTATTCTTTGTCTTTTTTTTGTTTCTTTCTAAAGTGTTCATAAACGAATATTATGAAGAGCTGCATTTGTTATTAGTTTGTTTTTTTTGAAAAAGAAAAAAAAATGCATTTGTTATTAGTTCCTTATTGAAATTTTAGTTTGTTAACAATATGCCGTTAAACCCACAAATATTTTTGGGGATCTTTATAACCGAGCTTTTTATATTTGACCAAAAGAAATCTGAACGAGTGAAATATACAGTTCAATTTTTCTTTATTTTCTTTCGAATTTGTCAATTTGTTGTTTGGATTTTTGTGTGATTGTGAGGGCCCATATCATCTTCTATTTCCTTGTGTTCATTTGTCTGTTAGAGTACAGCCATGTCTTTAACGTATGACGATATACCTAAGAGATTCGACTTAAAAAAAAACACATATTTTTTTTTTTTAAACACATATTTAATCGAGCTTATTACGCATCTGTTGCAATTTATTGACTTCATTCATTCCTTTAACCCAAATTCCATCTGTTGCAGTTATAATTTTATCACTTTTACTGTTTGATGGGTCATAAAAAAATTATTTGTGACGCATGTTTTGATCAAATCGAGTTTTGTATATAAATTAATCAAAAACAAAATTGTTGGGCTTAGCCGTTGAATTAGCCCATATCAGTATGATTAAAATAATGGGCCCTAAAATAGTGAGATAATGGGCCGTGAAAGCTATTCTTTTCAAAGTAGAGACTACGGAGGATAAGTCTATCTGGATAAACACTCATCTCTCCATCATCCTCCTTCTGGAGCAGAGCTCCGCCATCAATCCTAGCAATGGCTTCCTCAGTCGTTTCGTCTTTTCAGCCCAGGTACACTTGAGATGCTAAAAACCCTTATCCCGATTCTATTTTCTTCGTTCCGCCAAGGTTTCGCTTTCTTTTGAGAATCTCGTTGAATGGGGTTCATGAGCATCCCAAGTATAAAGAATCTCTTTGAATGGGTTCTTATGTTAGTTTTCTATTTCGTGAGAATGTTGACTTTGTCGGTGAATTTTGATATTTTGGATTTTTAGTCTGAAAATTTAACAGTGTTAAGCGGAACTCAATTTTTGAATTTAAAAAAAAAGCAGGATTCTAGAGAGTTTTAGCCATGGAAATTGAAACTCATATAACAATGTATCTATGTCACTCTGGTTCGAATTCCAGTTCTAGAGGTAGAGTTTTACTTTCTAGAAATGTTAAACTCTGAAGATAGATTGACTTCCCTTTTGGTTTTACAGCAATGTTAGGTCAGCATTTTTGGGCGATAGAAATGTGTTCAAGGTCTCAACCACGCCATTTGCTCAAGTGGGTTTCTCCAGAAAGACCATTGAGTGCAAGGAATCAAGGATAGGAAAGCAACCAATCGCTGTACCGTCCAATGTAACCATTGCATTAGAAGGTCAAGACTTGAAAGTGAAGGGTCCATTAGGTGAGCTCGCTTTAACTTACCCACGCGAAGTTGAGCTCACCAAAGAAGACTCCGGTTTGTTGAGGGTCAGAAAAACCGTCGAAACTAGAAGAGCCAACCAAATGCACGGCCTTTTCAGGTTACAAAGTTCTCATCTTTCTTTCTTACATGTTGTTAAGGTTTATAAAGTCTTCAACTTTTGAGGTTAGAGGTTGTTTGTTGCTAACCCTTTTTAACTTTTGTGCGAGTTTTAGGACGCTTACCGATAACATGGTTGTGGGAGTATCAAAGGGATTTGAGAAAAAACTTGTGCTAATTGGTGTTGGTTATCGTGCGACAGTCGAAGGAAAAGAATTGGTGCTGAATCTCGGCTTTTCTCACCCGGTTAAGATGGCGATACCAGATAGTCTCAAAGTGAAAGTGGAAGAGAACACGAGAATCACCGTGAGTGGATTCGATAAGAGTGAAATTGGGCAGTTTGCTGCTACGGTTAGGAAGTGGAGGCCACCGGAGCCATACAAGGGTAAGGGAGTGAAGTATTCAGATGAGATTGTTAGGAGGAAGGAAGGGAAAGCTGGAAAGAAGAAGTGATCTTGATTTTAACTGTTATGTATTTACTTACCTCTGTGTTGTCTCATTGCAATGTTAATGTGTATTCTCAAATTTGTTTAGAAAAGGAAGATGCTTTTGGGATTATTTTGAAAGGAACCCATTGTTCTTGATGCTCTGAGAAATGTCATCAGAAAGTTGTTCCATTTTTAGTGGGAATCCAAATGGTGTTTAGTGCTTTGATTGAAATTAATAACAGAAGAAGAGGATAGAAAAGAAATTAGGCGTTTTAGCGAAATTTATTTGTGAAACTATTCTCGATGATTCAAAATCTTTTAATTAAATACAGTTAACTATGGTTTATTAAAATTTTATTTATATATAAAAATAAAAATTATGAACCGAGAAGATTTGGGCTTCAGTTGGAGACTTTACCGGAGCAAAGTCCTTCTCTCGTCTCTCACATTTTTTTTTTTTTTGGTTTTTGCCTCTGCGAAGCGAAGCGAACCAGTGAAAAGACCAGGAGCTTGAGGAAGAGCCAGCAATGTCTGAACCTAAAACCAAGTACGATCGTCAACTCAGGTATACCTCTACTTCCTCCAGCTCTACTTCTCTCTGTATTATTCTACGGCTCTTCGTACGATTCTTCTCCGGAAAAAAATGATGAAGTAATCGCGGGATCCGAAAATCTCAGGATTTGGGGGGAGCTAGGGCAAGCGGCTTTAGAAGAGGCAAGCATCTGTTTGCTCAATTGTGGTCCTACTGGCTCCGAGGCGTTGAAGAATCTCGTGCTTGGTGGAGTTGGGAGCATCACCATCGTTGATGGATCCAAAGTTGAAATTGGAGACCTTGGAAACAATTTCATGGGTATTATTCTCCTGCAGACAAATTTTGCAATTAGCCTCTTGCAAATCTCTTGTATTCCTACTGGGGTTTTGGGTATATATATGCACACTTAGGCTTATGAGTTTTTTTTTTAATCATGTGAAGTGGATCAGACGAGTGTTGGGCAGTCAAAAGCCAAATCAGCTTGCGCGTTTCTCCAAGAGCTTAATGATGCTGTTAAAGCCAAGTTTATCGAGGAGAATCCAGACACATTGATAAGAACAAACCCATTTTTCTTCTCTCAGTTCACTCTGGTTATAGCCACCCAGGTACCAATTGGCTTTCTAGTTTTCAAGTCTTGACATCCTCTAGTTAAATTGTGTGAAGAGTCTTAACTTAGAACTTTCCAAAGTTGTGATATGTGCTTACAGTCCTTCACCAGGCAAAGCCTTATTTTTTCCTTTGGAACTGCTAGACATGAATCATGATGCCTTCTATTCAATGTTTTCAGATTCGCTTTCTCGGTCCTTCACTGAATATTGCTTTATTAGTCCTTTTACGTGTATTTTTATTAGTCTTTTTTCACCCCCTTTTTTCCGACGTTGGTTGCTTGTAGTTGGTGGAAGATTCAATGGTAAAACTTGATAGAATCTGTCGAGAAGCAAGCGTCCAGTTGGTTTTTGTTCGCTCTTATGGCCTTTCTGGGTTTGTTCGTGTTTCTGTTAAGGTAATCTCTTTCTTAACCCAATTTTGTCAGAGAACTAATGGATTACTCGGTTGTATTTGAGTGTTGCCAATGGTATGCCGTGGTGTGGAGATTGATTGGCCAATTGGAAAAATGCTAAGTTGTATTTTTCTTTTCCTTTTTCTTGTTTATCAGGAGCACACCATAATTGACTCAAAGCCTGATCATTTTCTTGATGACCTTCGCTTGAATAATCCATGGCCTGAACTCAAGAGGTACACTGCTTTCGTTTCCTCTCTCATTGTGTTGTTCTAGCATCCTTTAACTTTGTGCTTATGGATGAGCGACTGGGTGATATGTGACATTCACAATTATTCATTGAACTGCAGTTTTGTGGAGACCATTGATCTAAATGTATCAGATCCTGTAGCACATAAGCACATACCTTACGTTGTCATTCTTGTGAAGATTGCTGATGAATGGACTCAATCCCATAGTGGTAATCTTCCCTCAACGAGGGAAGAGAAAAAAGAGTTTAAGGTGTAGTTCTTTTTCTGTTACTTAGTAAATTCATTAGCTAGCTTGCATTCTTTTGCTTCCTTGTTCTAATTTATCTTTATCCTTGAAATCTTAGGATTTGGTTAAGTCCAAGATGATATCTATGGATGAGGATAACTACAAAGAAGCCATTGAAGCCGCTTTCAAAGTTTTTGCTCCTCGTGGAATCAGTAAGTTGATATCTCGTGTGGCGTGGTACTAACAGAAAACTTTTTCATGGGTCAAATCACAGTATTCTTCATGTTGAACTAAACCTGATTTCTGTTCCAGGCTCAGAGATTCAACAAATTAGCAATGATATTTGTGCTGAACCGAGTTCAAATTCCTCAGATTTTTGGGTTATGGTAGCGGCTCTGAAGGTTTGGAACTAGAAAATTGCTCTGCCAAATTCATACTTTCAAGTTCATTTAGAAAATTTCAAGTGGTTGGGGTTGATAAATAATTCGGAGTTGTACATCAATGAATCTGTTTTTTTTTCACCTTGACTCCAACTGAACTCATTTTGATTTGTTCATAATATTCGTACATCACCACCTGCAGGAGTTTGTCTTAAACGAAGGTGCTGGAGAGGCACCCCTTGAAGGCTCTATACCAGATATGACGTCTTCAACAGAGTTAGTGCAACTGCCTCGATGGCACTGAATCTCATCCTCAATCTATTTTTCAGTTTGCTAATGTAGCTGTATTCTTGCTTTTTGCAGACTCTATATCAATTTGCAGAAAATCTATCTAGCGAAAGCAGAGGCTGATTTTCTTGTCATGGAGGAACGAGTTAAAAATATTTTAAAGAAAATCGGTCGAGATCCGAGCAGCATCTCAAAACCAACAATCAAGAGCTTCTGTAAGAATGCAAGAAAACTTAAAGTGAGAATACTAAACTTCCTAACAAATTTGATATGTATTCTAATGTCAACGGTCTACCTTTTGCTTGTTTACTTTTGCTTTTGAAGCAGTATCAGAAACATATGTTTTGACTAAAATATGAACTGCAATTTGTGCTTTGCAGGTATGCAGATATCGTTTGGTAGAGGACGAGTTCAGCAATCCTTCTGTAACCGAAATTCAAAAGTGTTTAGCAGATGAGGATTACAGGTGAGAATGTCTTCACGGAGTCTGCCCTTTTCATATGAACACAAAAGCATCAGCTGATTTGAAAGATGACCTTTCTACAAAACGGTTACTCTTTTGTTCGTCTCATGATACGTTTACGTATTATAAGATGCTGTTATTGAATATTGCAAATCTGCTATTTATTCAGTTAACCTGAGCTAACCGAACTTCTAGTTCATCTTAGGCTTATATAGCAGCAAAATAGATTCTGGTTTTAGTCCAAGTCTTTTCTAGGGTTGCATGTGGAAGCCAACTGTTAGCTCTTATGCTAATATTGCTCACTGTTGCAGTGGTGCAATGGGATTTTATATTCTTCTTAGAGCTGTGGACAGATTTACTTTCAACTATAACAAGTTTCCTGGCCAGTTTGATGGGTAAGAAACTCATTATGGCAATAAGCTAAATCCTAATTCTGAACACTTGGTTCTTGTTTGGCTATTAACATGCAATCTATTTTGGTAGAGGAATGGATGAGGACATTTCTCGGTTAAAAACTACTGCCTTGAGTATTCTTACCGACTTGGGCTGTAACGGCTCAGTACTGCCCGATGACCTTATCAATGAGATGTGTCGCTTTGGTGCCTCAGAGCTTCATGTGGTTGCTGCCTTTATTGGAGGAATCGCTTCCCAAGAAGCCATCAAGGTTCATACTTGCTTCTTATTCCTCTGAACTTAATTGTTTAAAATCACGAGCTTTAAGAGATGGTTGAACTTCTTGTTGTGTGTGTCTCTCTCTGTGTTGCAGCTTGTCACAAAACAGTTTGTTCCGATGTTGGGGACTTACATCTTCAATGGCATTGATCACAAGTCTCAGTTATTGACATTGTAGAAGATCTTTGCCTACACATTGGCTTGAAACAGAGAGAAGAGCTTTATCATATCTTTTTATTCTTCACTGAGTTAAAGGAGAATCTTTTCACGGGGGTATCAAGAAACAAACTGTTCAAGGATGATTCAGCCAGCACAGTCCGTCTCCGGATTTGCTAGGATCTTGTTTTGCATTGTTCTTAAGGTTCCAAAATTTGGAAGGTTTAATTTGTGTGACATGGACCAGATTGAGTAAAGCTAGTTTCATAAAATGGGCCAGAGTAAGCCCACTCTCCATATGATTCGAGTCGGCAAAAGGTTTAATGAGTTGATTTACGCTGATTTTAATCATACAAACGACAAAAAAAATTGAGTTATTTTAACACCAGTTGCATCAAAAGTTAATTGTCTAGAAAATGGGGTCCAGGAGTAAGATCAATCAAAAATTCTAGTGATGTGTGTGTGGTTCAAAACGAATCTTTTAATATCTAAAATCGAAATTGTATACTATTTGTTAAAGCATTAATTAGGCTAATGACACTACTATTGATATGAATGTTTGAGTGAAACCTTTTTTTGTCAACGAGTGTAACTTGTTTTATTTGTGTAAAGCAAACAAATTAATGAAAATCGTATCTGTATGATGAATTTTGGTTCTCTAAAAGCCTAACAAATCTAATGTGTCTTTAGCAATTTATTTCATCTTTACAGTTGAAGCTTCAATCAAGACCATATTTTTCTCGTATATTAAAAGAACTTATACTTAATTAAAAAGCCAAAAAAGAGATGAAGATCTTCTAGTTTTATTAATTAAATGTTATTGCTTTATTCTCATACTTAATTACAACTTTAACTACGTGACAAAAAAAACTTTAATTAAAATGAACATAGAAGTTTCCTTAATCATTTTTCTATCATGAGATTTGACTAAACACTTTTGTTGGGAAGATTCTAGTTTCAATGTAAAAAATGATTCAGCCTATAGCATCCAATTTCGATAGTTATGATATGTGTAAATTTGGTAATAGAAAATGATTATAAAAATGTTAAGAAACAACATACAAAAAGTGGCTTCTGAAAAAGGAGTAGCAACAAGAAACAGATCGATGGATGGAAATGGGATTGTCAGCTTTTAAGAGGTTTGCTTGAAGAAGAGACTGACCAAACTTTGACAATGAATTAGGTAAAGTGACAGTCTCCTCTTTCAAGCAAAGCACCTAACTTCTACCATGCACTCTCTCTCACCAATTCATTGTTTGTCCAATGTACCAAATCAAACCGAACATAACCGTTCTTCTCAACCGGTAAACTAATCAAGTGGTCGGTTTAGGGCATAGTTCTTGATTATTCTAAATGTTAAAACATTTGCCTTCGCATTGACATACTAAATATGTTGTTTACATTTAAACATCTAGAATATATCAAAATTTTATGAAACATGAATCATGATTTATAAAAATTATAAACGCAAATGTGAAACAAAACATGATTCTTTTTCTTCCCCGTTTGCGCTAATATTTAAGTAAAAAAAATATTTGAAAATAAAATATAGATGAAAAGTTGCATTGAAAACAAACACACTATTTAACAATCGTAAAAGCAAAAACAAACAAAAACTCCCAAAAGAAAAACTGTCGACCGGACCAGTTTACCGAAGCAGCTCGATATTTTTACGTACCCCTTAAACCGGCAAGTCGGAAGATTTTGGTTAGTGATTGAAATAATGTTTACATTTCAGTTAACCGAACCGTACCTTTTTCATTATGATTCTATTGAACGTGAATATCGGTTGCGAACGCCGAACGGTGTGGTGTATACTTAAATGACACTCTCATTTCGCTGAATTTCTCTTTTTACTTCACATCATGTCGCTGAATTATTGGTGGCCATACAATGTTTAGCATATAAAAATGTAAAAAAAAAAAAAAAACGAGATCTAACATCTATTATAAGACAAACATGTTTGGAATACAACTATGTTATTTGATTAACAGCTATTACGACACACCATAGACGGACGTTGTACTTGACCATCATCCCATACTCAAATTGTAATACTTGCTTACAATTATGCATAAAAAGACCACAAAATAGTTTTCCATATTCATCGGAAAATAAATATCAACGACAGATCTGAAGCTTTAGTAATTATTGACATTAATAATTTGGATAACATTGATCCAATCAATTTATTACAGTCTCGTGTATTTGTTATTCAAATAAAATAGCACCGACTTCTTGAATGATCACATGCCATGAGGCACGAGCACAACCATCGATGGAATATTACGTGAAGAAAACAAAAACTTAAAATTCTAATAATTTTCTCACAATTGAGTTCAGAAACATGGCTGAGGAAAACATTTAAAAAAAGATGAGAGGGTCTAACGTACCCCAAACATACCAAATCCTTTAGCAAAAAAAAAAAACATACCAAATTAAAAATGGTCCAAAATATTTAATAAATATATAATATACATACATATATATATATATATATATATGTGTGTGTGTGTGTGTGTTTTGTGTATTGTGAGAGTCTTGAGACTGAAACTTTCAGTTACGACATATATGTGTGTTCCCTAGGAGTTAAAGATGTTTTTAAAGATGATTGTAAACCAGTCCTTTGAGCTGAATTTTCATAGTAATCCTAACAAGTGTCATTGGGAATTGAACATTTATAGTGGTTTTAACTGATAAACCTAATTTTACTTAACTGGTGTGTAACTTGGTTAACTGAAGTAGTACCTTTGTATGGAATACATAATAATAGCCGCACATATCACTGTGCTAAATTAAACATATCTAAAAAGAAATTCAAACAAAAATTATTCCGAATATTAAGTTTGTTCAAGAACTAGCAAGAAACCATGCAACCACCAATCATTCAATTGTTGGCTCCTCCTAATGAGTTATGACAAAAATAATTCTAGTAAATCAACAATGACCCAATATTTTCCACACAAAAAAAAAAAACAATATGCGCAAATGCATAAACACCAAAAACTAAACCGAGGGACAGATCGATCTGGCCTGTGGTATCGTTTTGGAGTCATAAGTTACACAAACTCATGGTTTGTGAAATGTTCATGATGACACGTGGAAGAAGCTCGTGAGGTGGGCCCACGACTCATATTTGGGGATACTTTATTAAAGTGAGCTTGTGATGCAAACCTGAGAGCATCACATGATGGATACATAGTACAGTCGCAGAATCTCTAATGAACTGAAAAGACCCAACTAAATAGTAATAACTGTCTTTTATTTTTCTTTTATCTCTCTTTTTTTTTTAGTTCGAATCTTATCTATTTCGAACTATTCCCTCAGTTTTTTTTTAACTTATAGATGTTTTAATTTTTTGTTAAAACTTATAGATGTTTTAGAAAGAAAAATTGTTTCAAAAAAATATGTTTGTATTTTCTATGCCAAATCTGATTACCATTTATCAATGTAAAACATACACTGAGACAAGCATCTCTATATACATTGAGACAAACATCTCGAAATGTAAAACATACATTTATCAAAGTAAAACAAACAACTTTTAAAACAGAGAAAATATCTTTCAAGTATATTGGACAAGCATCTCTATATTCTTCTGTAATTTCTAAAACTATTGAAATTGTTTTGTCAATTACAAGATCTTTTTTTTTCTTTTCTAGAACCTCTAAAAGCTTATTTTATTATCCAGTAAGTTCACCAATATATGAATGAAATATTTAATCTTTTAAATTATCATCCGACAAAATGTGATTATACACACAAAAAAAATCATGGGAAAATTGAATCCCGGTCGACCTTATTTGTCTTTGAAACTTATATTTCTATGAAAATGCATTGAATAGTCAATTTTCTATTTACTAACCAATTTAACTCCTCACCTATTCTGAATACATGGCCAAGGTCAGCCCTAAGCTGAAGTCAAAGTCAACCGATTCAAAGTGCCTCTAATTCCAATATCTCAAATCGCTACACATGCCGTTTGCGACATACTACCTATTAACGTATATAGCTAGGCTATATATATACATATTAGCTGGAAAATAAATAATTTATCTAATCCATTTTTTAATGTCAACAAGTATTTATCTAATCTGTTAATTAGTAGCTTGTGTAGGAACCGGAAAATGATAAAATTATAAGAAGAAAATATAATCGTGGTTCCATGCTTCTTTTTTTTTTTTGGGTAATGAAGTAATGGTAATTTTGTTTAAAGAAAATCAAACTCTTTATACATAATGTGTTTTGTTGTATGTATCATAGTGATTAGTGAATGAAGTCGTATCGAACTGAGGAGAGCAGACAAAAAACACCGGGAGGGTATTACTGTCACTACAATAATGATTGGAAATTCGAAATAGAAATTTTAATAGTAAACAAAAATAATAATCATATTAGTTTCTAGGGACATTTTGGTAAATTAGCAAAAATCTTTGGCCTGTTTATTAAATTGGAAGTGGACGGTTAAGAAGTCGTTCTGATTTCGTCTCCCTTCTCTTTAACGTCATTTCTCTTCCTGCGAAAATCACAGAGACTAATAACAGAGATAGAGACGTGAGAGCTTCTTTGATCTTCTCGCGATCTGGGGAAAATCTCAGATTCTGGTTTAGGTGTTCTTCTTGTTGTTGGGTCTATTTCTGGGTTTCGAGCTGATTTATAGTGTTTGGTTCCGATGATGGAGCTCGTCGGCTTGATATAGCCACGTAGAGTTCTGGGGATCTTTACTTTTTTTTCTTTCTGTTGGGAGGAAGATGTCGATGAAGATCAAAGGAGAGCATTCTTCTAGAACCTTCGCATCGCGGAAATGGACATTTTTACTCTGCTTAGGGAGCTTCTGCGTCGGAATGTTCTTCACCGATCGGTATTTTTCTTTAAAAAAATTTGACGAAATTCCTCTTTCTTTCTCTCGTCTTCTTCTTCTTCTTCTCGTGGATTCGTGATTACCTTTCGTGTTGAATTGGATTTTGACTATTTTAGTCGATTAACGACTTCGTTTCGATTTAGCAAAAAAATAAAAAAACGGCTTCGTTTCGAGGTTTCTTCATTTGGTCTAACTTCTAATTTGAGATCCTGAGTTTTTTTTTTTCAGAAAAATTGCTCTCTCATTGAACTTTCGGATTTCCAATTTTTAATTTGATATGTGATATTTAAATAAAAGTAGGTCGTTTGCAGTTTACCAGATTTTGATGCCACATACTAATTTTCTATTTTTAACCTTTTTTATTCTTTTTGTGTAATCAACATAATTACTCTTTTAACAGACATAACAAAACTTAAACTTGATAGCTCGCCGGATTTCACATGATTTTGTTGATGTTTTTGCTGCAGGATGTGGAATATTCCGGAATCTAAAGGCATGTCTCGTCCATCCGTAACCGAAGCTGAAAGACTGAAGCTGATATCTGAAGGCTGCAATCCAAAATCTGTGAGTTTTGATCCATTTTATGCATGTTCCAAAACTTCTCTCAAGTTGTGTTTATGATCTGATTAGTTTCCTCTTTAGCTTTACCAGAAAGAAGTAAAACGAGATCCCCAGGCTTTGTTTGCAGAAGTATCCGATACACACAATGCTCTACAGTAAGTCTTTTAAATTTTATGGTGTGATTTCAAATACAGAACTTTCTTGAACTTGTGATGTTTAACAACCTTTTGTGGTGATACCTGTAGGACATTGGATAAGACCATTTCGAGCTTAGAGATGGAGTTAGCTGCAGCAAGGTCAGTGCAGGAATCTTTACAAAACGGTGCTCCTGTATCAGATGATATGGGGAAGAAGCAACCGCAGGGAAAGAGACGGTATTTGATGGTCGTAGGGATTAATACAGCTTTTAGTAGCCGAAAGAGAAGAGATTCTGTTCGAGCAACATGGATGCCTCAAGGTTTTTATTATTACTTGCTGGCTTCAAATCTCTTCCGGATTCTTAATAACATGTTATCTTGATCAAATATGTTCCTTGCTGGTTGTTTATGGTTGAAAATGTGGATTTCAGGTGAAAAAAGGAGGAGACTTGAAGAAGAGAAGGGGATTATTATCCGGTTTGTCATTGGTCACAGGTGAGAATTCAATTTCTTTTAGTATAGTTTAGTCTCTGACGTGAGTTTCATTTGTTTTCTCTGTATATTGATGCTGTGTGTCTTTGATTCTATAGTGCCACAGCGGGGGGAATTCTAGATCGAGCCATAGAAGCTGAGGACAGGAAGCATGGGGATTTCTTGAGGCTGGTATAGTTCTGATTTAGTTTGCCGTTTAGAAGTCTAAAGCTTAGTTTTTAGCTCCTATCTTCATTTTCATTGCCCTGTTGTTTTTGACAGGACCATGTTGAAGGGTACCTAGAGTTGTCAGGCAAGACGAAAACTTACTTTTCTACAGCTTTTTCAATGTGGGATGCAGATTTCTATGTCAAAGTAGATGATGATGTTCATGTAAATATTGGTAAGTTCTATATGTGGAAACCATTATATGAGGCAAACGAGTTTAATTTCATTTTGAATCCATTATGCTGGTAATAATAATGGTCAATGGTTTTTGAAATATCCGCAGCAACTCTTGGAGAAACGCTTGTTAGACACAGGAAAAAACCACGGGTCTATATCGGTTGCATGAAGTCTGGTCCTGTCCTCTACCAAAAGTAAAGCATCTCTCAGTTTCCTCCTTCAAACCATCTTTTATTCTGGTTCTTACTTTAGCTAAGTCATGTTGGTTTTATGGAGCAGAGGGGTGAGATACCATGAGCCAGAGTACTGGAAATTTGGTGAGAATGGGAACAAATACTTCCGTCATGCAACTGGACAGTTATACGCCATTTCAAGAGACTTGGCTTCTTATATATCAATCAATCAGTAAGATGAAGATGAGATTACATTGTATCCATGTCTCTTCTGTTATTTTCGTTCTTATATGTATGTATGTTAAATGTTTCAGGCATGTTCTTCACAAGTATGCGAACGAAGATGTTTCATTAGGAGCTTGGTTTATTGGGATTGATGTTAAACACATTGATGATAGAAGATTATGTTGCGGCACTCCTCCTGGTAAGTATTAAGCTCTCTTTCATCTCCTGCAAGTTTTCTAGGCCTGATTTAACTCGAATCAATGTGTTTAGATTTTGAGAACTTAGATAAAACGTCAACATCTTTGGTGTTCTGCACCTAACTACAATTATATCTGCTTTGAAGCAAAAGGCTTAAAGTGAAGAAACCCTATCTAAAGAGATGACTAGTCCCTATCAAAATATCTACTGATACAAAGTCTTACCAAGAACTTTGATGTTTCAAATTTGACAAAAACATCAAATCTTACTTTTTCTTTCAAACGTAGTACTGTAACCTGAAACATACTGCAAATGTGCTCAAAAGATCTTAAAAGATTTGGTTTTGGTATTGCAGATTGTGAATGGAAAGCGCAAGCTGGAAACATCTGTGTAGCATCATTCGACTGGACCTGCAGCGGAATCTGCAGATCAGCAGATCGCATCAAAGAGGTTCATCGACGTTGCGGTGAAGGCGAAAATGCTCTTTGGAGTGCCACGTTTTGACAGATAAACAGGTGTGAATGATAAAAGAAACGGTTTTGTTCAGCCCCCAAGAGAGAGATCCACTTTTGTAATCATAGGAGAGGCAGGCAGGACTAGAGTCTAGAGATAAGTGTGAAAACCTCTGGTAGGAATCGCGACTGCGTTTGGATACGTTGCGATTGTGGCGTTTCCATTTTAGTATAAGGAAACCGAACACTGCAGTGAACGCCCCTGCTGTTCTATTCTCTTTGGGTGGCTTGGATATGAAGCAAGTTGTGGATTTTTTACATGAATACAAAACTATGGCCTGAATCCTTTTGGCTATAAAGCTATACAGAGAGAAATCTATATAACGAATCTAAATAACGTAATGTGTACTTTCTTTTTGACATCTTGTAGCTTATAAACCTGTCTGGAAGTTTGCAATGTCTCCAAAATTACTTGGGAAAATAAAAACTTGGGAAAGTAGAAACAATGTGCGTAAAATTGGATACTTTTTTTCTTTGGTCACACACACACACTTTGGCTCTATGCGACTAAGATTAGGGTTTGTATCGTCCCTGGGGGCCCGACAAGCTTCTGCTTACTCGAAAATTAAGAAATTGGTTTCAGCCGGAGATGCCGAAGGAGGTAGTTTCGACGATTATTGGCACCGGTTTGTTGATGCATGGTGTTTCCATTTGCAGAATCTGAGGGTAAGGTGGGCTCTCGTCTCTCACTGCCTTTATTAGAGGTCTGATTCTCTTTGACTTTCTCGATTCCTTTTCCAACATTCTTCTTCTGTGGCCACCAAAGTTTTGGTTTTTTGTTGTTGTTGGTGTCTGAATCTGAGTGTGAAGTGGTCGTACATCCTAATCGAAGTTTCCAGGAGAAAAATCTGGATTTCTTAGTGAACTGACTTGTGTTTGTGGTTTAAAAGGACGATTCTTTAGGTGTGTTGAAGCTTGAATTGATCAAAAGTAAATAATTTGAAGGTAAATACAGACTCAATAGAGAATAAAAACCAGAGAGAGAGAAAATAAATTTACTATTAATGTTCTTCGAAACAAACACATATTGGTCTGGGTTGTTATGTTTTGTTGTTCAAAAGATATGTCCACTGTTTTGTATTTAGTCTGTACTCTTGGATTTCCTGAATCATCTCCATTACCAGGCTGAATATAATTTGGAACCTCTCTCTTGTTTTTTCATCAATTGAGTATAAATCACATTTCCTGCGCATGGCGCATGCATTTAAATCGTGGTATTTATCTGTTGCTTTTATTGTTGTTTTAGAGTAGTTCTTGCTTGGTAAGTTGTTGATTCATTCGCATTGACTGGATTGTACACTGCCTGGACAATGAAGTATGAAGTTGATGGGATTGTACACTAGCTGGACTATGAACTATGAAGTTGTTGACGCTTTCAGTTTATTTAGTTTTGGAATCAATGGGTCCAAAAGTAGCTTTTTCTTATGTCTGATCAATACCTGCAAAGTGTAATTTAGCTTTGTATCAATGGTTCATTCACACTGATGGGCAATGTTTATAACCGCACTTGACCAAGTATGGTTAAAATTTTCGGTTTACTACTTAGCTTTGGTACGAATGGTTTCTTATTGATGAATTGGTATGTTTTATATGGTTATATGCTTGTGCTTGACACATGTAGAGATAGTACTAGTTTTTGTGAATTACCTTGCTTTTTCAAAGAAGCATAGGCTGAGAGGCATTGCCATATAGAGCCCAAAATGGAAAGTCTATCCTTAGGAGTGTGGTGCATGCCACTTAGTATTTTTCCCACCACGAATTAGATAGGAACACGCGTTGAGTCCTTAAGAAATTTCGTAATAAATCAATTACTACTCTTGGCCGTTTAAAGAAAAATAAGATATGATAATACTACCACGGAGTGCACAGAAAAAAAACACTTCCAGTTTAAGAGATATTTTACCCTTTTACTTGGGACTACAAGATAATATTTTTTTTAAGTGTAGTATTGAACAGCTGTGATTATTGATACACGTATCTACATGAAGAGGAGGATACATATATCCATCAAATAAGAAGAAAAGAGGACAAAAGGGTTGGAAGGTTAACTAAGTGAAAAAGCTATGGCAGAAACAACGAGTTGGATCCCAGTTTGGTTTCCTTTGATGGTGTTGGGATGTTTTGGTCTGAATTGGTTGGTTAAGAAAGTGAATGTGTGGCTCTATGAGTCCAGCCTTGGGGTGAACAGGCACTATCTGCCACCAGGAGATTTGGGTTGGCCTTTCATTGGCAACATGTTGTCTTTTCTCAGAGCTTTCAAGACCTCTGACCCTGACTCCTTCGCTCGCACCTTAATCAAAAGGTAATCTATCTATATACTTGAAATCCATTGTATAAAATCCATGGATATGTCGCAGAATTCTTGTATCCATGTTATACCTTGGTTTTGATTTCAAGACTTAGTTTTTCCATCAATAGTCACTCATCTATTTCACAGAATTCTTGTATCCATGTTGTACTTTGTTTTTGATTTCAACACTTAAGTTTTCCATCAATATTCACTCTTATACTCTCCATTTTATTCCTTGGTTCTGATTTCAAGGCTTATTTTCAAATTAAATTTCATTCCTACCCTCCATGTCACAGAATTCCTGATAGTGTCCATGTTATGCCTTTGGTTTTGATCTCAATTCTTAATCTTTCCCCATCAATACCCACTCCTAGTCTCCATATTACAGAATGGTAGATCCATGTTATTTTCAAAACTTAAATTTTCCCAACAAAACTCACTCTCCTAGTCTCTGTGTCGTCAATGATGTGCAGGTATGGACCTAAAGGTATCTATAAAGCACACATGTTTGGGAACCCAAGTATAATAGTGACAACACCAGATACTTGCCGGCGTGTGCTGACAGATGATGATGACTTCCGGCCAGGTTGGCCAACATCTACAATGGAACTTATTGGAAGGAAGTCATTCATTGGCATCTCCTTTGAAGAACACAAGCGGCTCAGGCGTTTGACTGCTGCTCCAGTCAATGGCCATGAAGCTCTCTCTAACTACATACCGTACATTGAAGAAAATGTCATTACCGCCCTAGACAAGTGGGCCAAAATGGGAGAATTTGAGTTCTTGACTCATCTGCGTAAGCTTACCTTTAGGATCATCATGTACATCTTTCTCAGCTCTGAGAGTGAGAATGTCATGGATGCGTTGGAGCGAGAATATACCGCTCTTAACTATGGAGTTCGAGCAATGGCGGTTAATATTCCTGGGTTTGCTTATCATAGAGCACTCAAGGTATTCTTTAAACTTTGTCAATTTTCCATCTTTTTGAAGATTTTCTTAGCATCATTACTTTTCGATTTTACAGGCACGGAAAACACTTGTAGCGGCCTTTCAGTCTATAGTGACTGAGCGCAGAAATCAAAGGAAACAGAACAATTCATCCAATAAGAAAGATATGTTAGATAATCTTCTTGATGTTAAAGATGAAAATGGAAAAACTTTAGAGGACGAAGAGATTATCGATGTCCTTCTGATGTATCTTAATGCCGGTCATGAATCCTCTGGACACACCATTATGTGGGCTACCATTTTCCTTCAGGAACACCCTGAGTTTCTACAAAGGGCAAAGGTTAATCATAAATGGAGAGAAATATTATTTCATTTCCGTATCGTTTTCTATATATTTTTCTCTGGATTAAGTCATGTTAATTCGTGTTTTGCATATGGCGGTACTATAGGCTGAACAAGAGATGATCTTGAAAAATAGGCCTAAGGGACAAAAGGGTCTGACTCTAAAAGAAACCCGACAAATGGAGTTCTTATCGCAGGTAAGATTTTGGTGCCTCATATGGGTTTGTCGCAACAGATTTTATTGGCGATTGCTTCTTTACTGATAGAAAGTGGTCTTTCTTCACTAGGTTGTTGATGAGACACTTCGAGTCATAACATTCTCACTTACCGCTTTTCGGGAGGCAAAGACTGACGTCGAAATGAATGGTTAGTATATAATGTAAATACATGACTCATATGAAATACAAAACACCTTTTTCAATGCACCTAATTTTCAATTAATCTTGCAGGCTATTTGATCCCAAAAGGTTGGAAGGTTTTGACGTGGTTTAGGGATGTCCACATGGACCCTGAAGTCTACCCGGATCCAAGAAAATTTAATCCTTCTAGATGGGATGTAAGTTAGAGTTGTCATCTCGCGTTGTTCGATCCAAACAAAATTTTATTCATTTTGAGTGTTTTGGAGGAAAAATTAACATTGTATGGTTGTGTTTTTTCAGAAGGGTTTCATACCAAAAGCTGGTGCGTTCCTTCCTTTTGGTGCTGGAAGCCATTTATGCCCAGGAAATGATCTCGCTAAGCTCGAGATTTCGATTTTTCTTCATCATTTCCTCCTTAAATACCGGTAAGACTTGCAAAGTTTGAATCTTTACAATCAATTCTTCATGTACTATGTTTATACATCGATGGAGATTCATATATCGCAGGGTGAAACGGAGCAACACCGAGTGTCCAGTGATGTATTTGCCTCATACCAGACCAACTGATAATTGCTTGGCAAGAATCAGTTTTCAGTAAAACATGAATCTAATCTTCTCCGTTAAGCTCTAAACATATGCTGTTAGTAGCGCCGTTAAGTTTTAGTTCATCAGTTATGGAGTTCGTTAACTCTTTTGTTAAACAGTCCTGAGACTCTTGTCTTTTTTATCATCAGACTTCTTACTCTGTTCCATGAAACAGAGCTTTGTTCTCTTCATTTGGTATTTACTGTTAAAATTATGAAATAGATATCTGCCCAATATTTTTCTTTTTTGGGGATCGAAACCAAGAAAAAATATAGATAAATGATTTTAAGGAGAAAAAGCCCACACACCACACCCTGACAATAATGTCCACTATCTGCTTTCATACAAAGACACAGAGACAAAATAAACAGCTCGGAGTCTTTTGGATGGACCATTTCATAATATTATCAAGACTTTGGTTTTTTATGTTTTCTTTTTTCCTCAAAGAACCATCAGAGAGAAGCTTTACAGATCAGAGGAGGATCCAATGTCGAGATTCTCGCAACGGAGCCCCGAAATTGATCAATCTCCGCTCTCTGTTTCCTGCATCTGATTCCATTTCTGGGTCTGTAATTATATCAATCCCTGATTGTTGTTTCCTTATCTTGAATCCTCTGTTCTGAGCCCTAATTTCGGAGGAGCAAAAAAAACCTAGAAAAGGCTAGAACTTTTCCTGAAGAAATGGCGACTAGAGGAAGCAGATCGGAGAAAGTCAAGAGGATTTTCCAGCAATTCGATGGGAATCGCGATGGTGGGCTTAATCGGGAAGAGATGGCGGCTCTGGTCATTGCTGTAAACCCTAGAGTGAAATTCAGTGACGAACAGATCAACGCCATTCTCGATGAAGTTTTCAGAACCTACGCCGAATTCATCGACCCAAACAAGGGTTTGACCTACGACGGTCTCCTCCGTACTTACGACGACGGCGCCGGAGACGTCGACAGAGATTTCGACGCATTAGGGCTCGAGCTAAACGCCGACGAGGCAACGAAAGGCTCGGAGGCTTCGTCTTCTTCCATTACCGATGAGAGAGCTGTTGAGGCGCAGAAGAAGCAGAGAACTGCGGCTTGGGCGGTTTCGCCTAACCACGGGATCGTGTTTGACGAGACGTGGAAATTAGTCGACGATTTGGAGATTCTGGTGAAGAGACTGAAATCGAAACAGGAGAAAGATGGGAAATTGAAAGCAGATAATAACAATAACAACAATAACGTTGATGCGTTTTCCGATGCTGGTTGGTCTAGAGAGTTAGGTCCATCGGCGGAGATCTCCGAGAAGAGAATCTATTGGGAAGAATCGAGTCACGATTACTCAGCGTTCGTGAAGGAGTTAGGAGTGTTGAGAAGCAAAGCAGACGGAGCTAGATCGAGAGAAGAAGCTTTCGATGGACACATGGCGATTGGTAGGGTTTTATATGAGCACCAATTGTTCAAAGAAGCTCTCGTTAGCTTCAAGAGAGCTTGCGAATTGCAGCCGACGGATGTGAGACCTCATTTCAAAGCTGGGAATTGTCTTTACGTTTTGGGGAAATGCAAGGAATCGAAAGATGAGTTTTTGTTGGCGTTGGAAGCGGCTGAGTCTGGCGGGAACCAATGGGCTTATTTGCTTCCTCAGATTTATGTCAATCTCGGTATTGCGCTCGAAGGCGAAGGTATGGTTTTGAGTGCTTGTGAGTATTATAGAGAAGCTGCGATTCTATGTCCTACGCATTATAGAGCCTTGAAGCTTCTAGGTAGTGCGTTGTTCGGTGTAGGAGAGTATAGAGCAGCGGTTAAGGCATTAGAGGAAGCCATATACTTGAAACCGGATTATGCCGATGCTCATTGTGATTTGGCTTCGTCTTTGCATTCGATGGGTGAAGACGAGAGAGCTATCGAGGTTTTCCAGAGAGCTATAGATTTGAAACCTGGCCATGTCGATGCTTTGTATAATCTCGGAGGGCTTTACATGGATTTAGGTAGGTTTCAGAGAGCTTCGGAGATGTACACTAGGGTTTTAGCTGTATGGCCTAACCATTGGCGTGCTCAGCTCAACAAGGCAGTTTCTCTGTTGGGTGCTGGAGAGACCGAAGAAGCTAAAAGGGCTCTTAAAGAAGCTCTGAAACTGACAAACCGCGTTGAATTGCACGATGCAATATCTCATCTGAAACATTTGCAGAAGAAAAAGGGTAAAAACAATGGAAATGGTAGTGGAGGAGAAGGTCCGTTTATTATCGTGGAGCCTTCCAAGTTCAAGACCGTGGGAGAGAAGACGACTTTGAGGCCGGATTTAGCCACGGCCCTTCAAATTAGGGCCTTTCAGAGAGTTACAAGGCTCGGGAAATGCGACGTGGAGGCTGTGCGAAAGGAGATGAGAGATAATGATGTTCCTGTATCGTATTCCGGAGGCGGTGGGCCAACGAAATCTATTCGGAAACCCAATTTAGAGGAGATTCTCCGGCGTCTGCTTAATTCCCTGAAACCCGAAACATTTCAAGGAGCGATTAAGGCAATAAACGAGAAAATCCTCTCGGTTCTCGATGATTCAGGGTCGGGACGAGTCGATATGGGTATGTTTTACGCCGTGATTGCTCCTTTATGCGGTGGACATTCAGACAAACGGAAAAGAGTTGCTTTTGATGCGCTTCTTTGGAGACCCGTAAACGAAGGAAGCTCTCAGATTACAAAAGCGGATGCAGACAAATACATCAAACTGTTGAGAGCTATTTACATTCCATCACACGGAATGAGTGAAATGTTAGAAGTTCATGGGGAAGAAGAATCTGATTCGTCGATGACAGTAACATTTAATCAGTTTTTAGCCATGTTCGATGATCCAGATTGGGGATTTGGTATCATGTCTACGATCCTTAAACTGGAGACGAACGATAGAAACCGACATGGACACCAAGTTTGCTCGGTTTGTTGGTATCCGATAATCGGATCTCGGTTTAAGGAAGTGAAAGCCCGGTTTAGTTTGTGTAACCAGTGTTATAGCGAAGGGAAGGTTCCTCCTTCGTTTAAACAGGAGGTATACAAGTTCCGAGAATATGGGAATGAAGCTGAAGCCATGAAAGCTAAGTGTGTCTGTTTCTCGATGCAGTCTCATAAAAAACCGATTGCCACTTGAAAGAAACAAAGAAACTCTAACTCATCAAGTTTGCTTCTAATCTTTGCTTCTGATCTCCAAATTGTAACGTTTTTTTTTTTTCTTTTTTAACTTGTGTGCATAGTTTCAATGAAGTGTATGTTGTTGAGAGTGCGCAATGTTGTTCTGGCAAATCAGGTGAGAGGTGAGCAAATTAATTGGTTTGGTACGGGTTTTATTTTTTGTTATTCTGTTTTAAGAATTTACAACTGAATAAAAACCATTTTTTATTATTAAAAAACAAAAAATTGGTTTCGTTTGATTTAGATGAATATGATTAAAAATAATTAGTAATTCTAAATCAAACTTGTAATATCTAATGTAAACAAACTCATTTTGATGCATATAATTATACTGTATGGCTTTTGATGTTGACAAAACATATATGAACTTTTTATTAATTTTGCCTATGCTAAAATTCGTTTTTTTTTTGTTAAATCGGTTTCCATTGAGTATACTCCGTGTACCTTTGGAAGAAGAAAAACAAATTTCTTTGGTTCGATTTGGTTGGAAATTTGGTTTACAACATTTCTTTGATGAAATCAAGGTTAAGTGTGTCCTTGACGATGAGAAACAAACCGAGAAATATGACAAGCATGATTCCAGACGACATAATCCCTTGCTCAACCTCTAACGGTAATTTCCTCCCGCCTCGAACCGCTTCCAACAAGATCAAAGCCAATGTTCCGCCATCGAGAGCCGGTAATGGCAACAGATTGATCACCGCAAGGTTCAGATTCAGCAATGCCGCAAACTGGTAAAGCCCGTCCGCGTTTGATCTCGCAACTTCTGCTCCAACCGCAATGATCGCCACGGGACCAGCGACTTTACTCGCGGTTTGAGAGAAGTTAAGGAATGTCTGTTTCAAGCTGTCCAAAACATTGTAAGAGAGCCCAAAGAACTCTCTACCCACGAAACTAAAAGCTTCCGTTACGTTCTTCGGTTTCACCTTTGAGAATCTCACATTTGGTGATAGCTGAACGCCGATTTTCCCGGTTCCATCGAAACTCTTATCCGGTGTGATCCGGATTTCGAAATCCTGGTTCATTCTTTCGATCCTGAGCAACACATTGTGATTCGGGTTACTCTTTACGACATCAACAACTTTGGAAACCGAATCAGACCCGGATTTGGATAGTTCAATGCCATCGACGGCTAAGATTACATCTCCCGGAAGCAATCCATCACGAGAAGCAGCAGAGAAAGATTTAACATCCGGAACCAGAACTCCGGGAAAAGCTTCTTGAACTGGTAACCCAACGAATACCACTTGAGCAAAGATTATAGCGTAAGCGAAGATTACGTTAGCGATGATTCCAGCTGAAACCACAATCACTCTATCCAAAATGGGTCGATTCTTGAGGAGATTTTTATCATCTACAGGGATTTCGCTGTCGGGGTCGTTATCGGGGAATCCAACAAATCCACCTAATGGAAAAGCCCTAAGAGAGTATTCGACATTGTTGGAGTTGAACTTAGCAAGGATCGGACCAAACCCTATCGCGAATTTACTCACATGGATACCTTGAAGATAAGCGGCTAAGAAGTGACCGGATTCGTGGACGACGATAATCGCCGTCAGAACAGCGGAAGCTTCGAGAACTGATTCGAAGCTTCCGAAATCGAATCCAGCGAGAGCTCGTGGCCTGTAATCGATCGCTTCACCAACATATGGGTATCTCTTGTTTCTTAATAAAGCTCTGTTCTTGGTGCTGTAGAGGCTATGATTGGAGAAAGTGGAGATATTGGAGGAAGGATGAGATTTTGGGAGATGGGTTTTGGCTGTTGGAGGAATATTTGAAGTTGGGTTGTTGAAATTAGAGAGGAAGTGGTGAGGTATTCGATGAGAAATAAGAGAAGAAGAAATGTTTAATAGCATGATTTCGTGAGGTTTGGAGATTTGAGAGTACGAAGAAGAGAAACTATAGAAGCCATTGAAAAACAGAGATAAAGAAAAACATGTGTGCTCTGTGTCTGTATGTGGATGGGATTGAACACAACACTCCATTTTTTTTTTGTATTAGAGTAACTATCAATTAGAGAAATTGACTTTTCTTACGTCGATCACTCGTAATAATTTAGCTTCGTATGTTTTCATCAACCAAAAAGTTTTGGATTGACCTACAGAGATATCTATCAAAATCTGGGGACTTGAACTTATGCAAACCTTTTTGGGCTCTTGTGGGTTCATTTAGTCCAAAATTTGAATCTCAAGCCCATTAAAATGTGACAATTTTCCAGGAAGCTCACAAATTTAAACACCCATAAAAAAAAATGAGGAAGAAACTCGGACTACCCATCATTCAAACTTTGCTTTCCGATGTTTAAATTGTGACTACTGATATTGTGATAGGCTTAATCAGTCCACTCCGATTCAGTTTTGATTCGTTCAGTTAAAAAAAAATTATGAATTTTCAAAATTCAGGTGTGGCATAGTCTATGTGTTTTGCAGACCAAAGCGTGTCTAATTAACTGTTAAAATTAAAAAAAACAAAACAAAAACAAAAACAAAAAAAAAACAATTATGAATATATTTGGTTTTTTTTTTTATCTAATCATGTCATGATTTATCTTATATGAAAAAACAGACTCAAGTTTTGGAGTTCCAAAATCAAGTATGTTTCGGTCTTAGACACCGCAGGACCGGACTGGTTCTCGAGCTTTTATCCTTCCATAACATGTAACCCAAATGAGGAAGTAATCAAATATCCATTAGACTTTAATCTCTCTAAAACATGCAATACACTATACTAATTGTAGTGATAATTCATATTTATGCTGGTGTTTTGCACCCAACATCACTGGTTATGTAGATTATATGTTGCCGACGTTAAGATCTTTTTCACTATCCAATTGGTCGACAAAGAAAATTGAACATAGATTCTTTCACCAATTGGAAATGCTATGGTACAGGGGATCCACCCACTAGTCAATTAACAATGTCCGGACGTTTGTTATAGACAAGACATACTCAAAGAAAAACAAAAAGCTTAGTCAATGCTAGGTGGAGTTTATCCAAACACACCAAAAAAAACAGTATATAAATTACCAAAAAAAGAGTATACATGTTAACATGAAAATCAATTTTTTTGTCATCTACTATTTACATACATTCATTCACCAGTTTAAACTTAGTTTAGAACATAGTAACGTTAATAAAACAAACTAATAGAATACAAACTCCAATCAAATGGATTTATCACCTTTGATTGGATGTATTTTTAGCCACAGATGTAAGCATTACTTGAATTAATTTACATGCATCAAATATATCTGGGCAAATTTGGGATGATTTTTTTTTATATTTTTACTACATTAAAAAATACATGTGAAAAGTGTCGACACACCACCATTTTTTACATTGTGAGTGGCTTGTAATTGAGCGATAAGAGTTTTAAACCCCCACCCAAACAAAAAAAAAAACTTAAAGCGTAACATATTAGTTGATCATACGCCAATTATTCTTTCTTTTTTGCCGGCATACGACATTTATTCTAATAATAACAAATTAATACTATTTTCTTCAAAACTAGCTATTTACAAAAATGTACTATAAAGAAGAAAACAAAAATTATGCAATAGAACACCTAACTTAGTAATTTCATCAACAAAAACAACGTGGCCATTATATTTTTCTTTATCTTTATACTTATGGAACATGATTGTGTTTTAGGTATTTAACAAAAACGATTGTCTTTTGGTTAGGTTGCCTTTCCACTGCTTCTCGTTATATAAGTTTATTATTTTCTTTCTATTATAAATTAATCAGATTTATCTATACCCACACAAATAATGATCGAGGCCTGGAATCCCAAGAGGAATCGATTTTTCACTCTTTTCAATTCAAGAATTTAATACGATAAACTAATGTGCCGTAAAAAAATAAATGATGTCAGTGTTATCGTTGTTTTAGAAAGAAAGAAATGGTTAATTTAACTATTTTTTATCTGTGCTTGTTTGTTATCTATTTTTATAAAGGTAAAATTATTAATTAAAGAAAATTAAACGTACAATTTAAAAATTAATTAATTTTATTGAAGGTTTAAATATTTTACTTGCCATCTACTTAACGAGAGATCTAATTTGAAATCCACATTTTATTGTTTTTTTTCCAATACACAAACGAAAAGGAGACCAGGTTCAATGAACCTGTAAATTTCAAGCGCTATATTCTTGTTTCTTATGTGGACTGTCGCCATGATTTTTCAAACGTAAGCATGCTTAAAAAGACGAAATATTATATAGTACATATTTCATATAGAGTCGATTAGTGAAAAGAACGAAAAAAGAAAGAAAGTAATATTTAGCTTTCCATCTACTTTCTTACAATAAAAAAAAGAAATTGGTGTAACCAGAAGTTGGTGAAACCTACGTTTATAAGTAAGAGTCGTATCACCATATAAATATGCATATATCGTGGTTTTGAGGCCTTGAGCAGAGAAAATGACCCCTATGCCTTCGCCGGAAACTCATCTTCGTTTCATTGTCGATCGTATGTCTCTCGTTTCATCTATTTTTGTTTTTCATTTAAACGATCTGATTGCTAGTATTTTCATCTTTTTTCAAAAAAAAAATTTTGTTAACGATTTTTTTCGAAACCTCACCTATACTTTTTTTTGTAAAGGCTTTCTATTAACTTCGCATATATACTTTACATTTCGTATATATATATATATATATATATATATATATGTGTGTGTGTGTGCGCGTGTGTGCGTGTGTGCTTGGCATTAATGCATTTTTATTGATTGAACATCATCAGGATCAAAGCTCGAAGAAGAAATGAAACATATATCTGATTATATGTTGGGAAATGATTGATGAGAATCAGAGAAACTGATCAATTTGGATTTACTAGTTAACTGAATTGGTTCGAGTTAAGGAAAAAAACAAAAAATTGGTTCGAGTTTGATCGAATCGAGATCTCTTTTCTTTCGATTGCTTCAAAGAAAAAGACGGGAGACGCTCATGGCTTGAGGCAAGTAAAAGATCACCAGTTCCCCCTTTCACAACTTCAATCTCTTTGTTAAAGACAATTATTACATAAATCTATGTTTTAATTTTATACGAAAACTCAGTGGTTTTTTTTTTGTCTACATATGAAACTGAGGTTATGCAGTTCAGTTCTATTATTTTTTTACCATTACTTGGCATACAATATCTGTAGTATTTACTGATGCATCCCAAAAATTATATAAAGAAAAACATGCGAACCAAATATCGTTCCATACAATCCCATCTAAAACGGTTTAGATCAGCTGTATATATATGCTCATACATGGTACACTTATGTTGATGTGTTTCTATCTATATGTTGCGAATTAATTAGAAGATTTAGGCTAATTTAAATAGCTAAGTAAATTTTAAAAGTTATGAAGAAATACCAGAAATTAAAGTCACATTTTATCTTTCTATTTATATGTTGCAATGTCAAAAATTTATTGTAGTATACCACGCGTACGTTACCAAAAGCCCATCTGGAACTTATACGAACACCTTATCGTTCGATATTGATTTGTATAAATATTTGTCTATGAGTATTAGAATTTAAACATTTATTAAATTAGTATTCATTATTTTATAATTAGGAATTTTGGACCCATCGAACCTTAAGCTCTCTAAAACCTACCATGCGTCAGTAGAATTCAAACTCAGATTTGTATCAGATTTGAGCTTTACCATCACGCCCAATATTTGTCTTTCTTATTCTAGCTGTGAAGTATCATTGGGATTTAAGCATATTTTCAAGCAAGCATGTATTTATACAATTTATATACAATTAATTGGAAGTGGATATTGATTGGTGGTTTTAGTTGGGGAAATAGTAAACATTAAATATGTATAGTAAGGTTTAGACAATGTACTTACAACTGCATGTGACCCAAATTTATTTTTTCTCTAGATTTTCACCGTTGACTATTGTCGGCACCGTTGACTATAACTTCTTGTCCTATATTTAATTTTCCCATGTCCAATATTTCTTTTACCCAAGGTAAATGTGAGTGAAAACAAAGCATCATTCTTATAAAACAGAAGTATAAGTCACAACGGAAAAAAAAGGTAAACCCGTAAAAGTAGTAAAAGCGTTAGTGATTTTCGAGTATTAGAGATTTAGGGTCAACTGTCAAGTAGCGACAAGCACAAATAATTATCGGTAAAACTCGGTTTAAACATTAATGATGATATACGGATGTGATGGATAATAAAGGAAAGTGATTAATGAGCAAAACTAGAGATCGAAAGCTAGTGAAAGTCTGAACTAAGTGTAGATCTATTTTGACTTTAAAGAAACAAAATTTCATTAAATGTTTCCCGCCAATGGCCCAACGGCCCCAAACGCGTGGAACGTAACATGCATGGTGATCCATATTAATGGCTTCTTCATCCCACTTGCTTATATCTTAGAACTCTGAAGATCCATGTATCTATTATATAAGGGAATGTTTAGTTCCAGTAACTGAGCCACCACAAGAGTACAAGAGAAGATAAATTACAGTTAATTTCTCTAGATATGGAACTTAAGAGTGTGACATGTTTGATTCTTTCTTTGATTTTGCTTCATTTGGGTGTGGAATGTGTTCTTGGGGATGGATCTGTGGTGGGGCCTGCGAGGTATAGGGACGATGATTGTAGGTGGGGCAGAAGGTGTGGTGGACGTGGCCGATTTGGACGAGGTGGTGGTTTAGGCGGTGGAGGTGGTGGAGGCTTCGGAGGAGGTGGAGGTAGAGGTGGTGGTGGTGGTATTGGCGGTGGTGCAGGACACGGTGGAGGTTTTGGAGCCGGCGGAGGAGTTGGGGGCGGAGCTGGAGGAGGAATTGGTGGTGGAGGTGGAGCCGGTGGAGGTGGAGGAGGAGGTATTGGTGGTGGCTCTGGTCATGGTGGTGGATTTGGGGCTGGAGGAGGAGTTGGTGGCGGAGCTGGTGGAGGAATTGGTGGTGGAGGCGGAGCTGGTGGTGGTGGAGGCAGAGGTGTTGGAGGTGGTTCCGGCCATGGTGGTGGGTTTGGAGCTGGAGGAGGAGTTGGTGGTGGAGCCGGTGGAGGAATCGGTGGTGGAGGCGGAGCTGGTGGAGGTGGAGGTGGAGGTCTTGGCGGTGGTTCCGGTCACGGAGGTGGGTTTGGAGCTGGTGGAGGTGTAGGTGGTGGGGCTGGTACAGGCGGAGGACTAGGTGGTGGTGGTGGAGCCGGTGGTGGTGGAGGGGGTGGTGTTGGTGGAGGATCCGGACACGGTGGAGGTTTTGGAGCAGGAGGAGGAGTTGGTGGTGGGGCTGGAGGAGGAATTGGTGGTGGAGGTGGAGGTGGAGGCGGTGGTGGCGGAGGCGGTGGTGCTGGTGGTGGATCCGGTCACGGTGGAGGTTTTGGAGCTGGAGGTGGAGTAGGAAGTGGAGCAGGAGGAGGTGTAGGCGGAGGCGGTGGATTTGGTGGTGGTGGAGGAGGTGGTGTGGGCGGTGGATCTGGACACGGAAGTGGGTTTGGTGCAGGAGGAGGAGTTGGAGGTGGAGGAGGTGTTGGTGGTGGTGGTGGTGGTGGTGCCGGAGGTGGAGGCGGCGCTGGAGGAGGACGTGGTGGAGGCCTAGGAGGAGGCATTGGGCATGGTGGTGGTGTTGGTGGAGGTCATGGGATAGGACACGGCGGAGGAGGAGGCTTTGGGATTGGAATAGGAATAGGTGTTGGGGTTGGTGGAGGCTCTGGTCAAGGTTCTGGCAGCGGAAGCGGTGGTGGTGGAGGTGGTCGCCGTTAATCAAAGCTCTTCTGACCAATCTCACGTTTTAGTGTTCTCGACAGTCCAACTACTTGTCATTCTATTTCTCTGTCTTGCTTAAAAACCAAACAAAAAAATGTATGATACATCATTTTTCATTACAAGATGTGTTTTCTTCTATTTTTGTGTAAGAATGTTTTCCGAAAATCCAATAAGAGAGTATTGAATACGGATGGAACTTAATTCCTGATTTAAATTAATTTTCTAAACGGAACACATCCAACAGTTTTTCCACAATATAATTTTTTCTTCCGAGTATAATATGACTTCAAATGAATTAATACACAGGCCCATCAACTTCACAATTTTGAGGTCCTATCGTCAGATATATCTCTACCAAACCAACATAATACGGAATTTAGCTTTTATAGCTAATTGGCTAAATTCGCATAAACGAAAACTATAAACAATTTCACTACGGAAAATCCGACTTTGATCGTGATCGACACGTCTGATGTTCACAAGGTTTACCTCTGTAAACTTCCTCGTAAAGCATTCATCAAATCGCTCTTTCGTTGCTAAACTTTTTTTTTGTTCATATGGATGAAATCTCTCGCACCATTCTCCTCGGTGATATCTAGAAACCAAATCCAACAGAAGCTAATCCATGACGTGGCAACGTCAGAACAATGTTTTTCTACAATGCTTTTGCTATATATAGCTATAGTTATCGTGCTTGAGCAGCTTGTCTTTTGTTACAATGTTGACTCTTGAAACTTGTCTAAAAATCCTTTAAGACCTTAAAAACACACATGAAATTACGATCTCATGGTCACTTCCAACCAAATCAAAGGCCAAATCTTTTATCGCTTGAAGAGAGAAGACCCTTTGGAGCAATTATCAACGTGTGATATATGATTATAAATTAAAACATGAAAAGTATATATATACTTATAAATTTGGAAATTTGCATTTAATTAAGATGAGATATATGATTCTTTAACCAAAAAAGATGGGATATATGGTTTTTAGATTTTTTTTATATAATTTGTGTGAAAAAATATCAATATTTAGGATTTTTTTTGTTTCGTTTTTTTTTTCTTAATTGATACTATAGATTTTATTAATTAATCAAAAAATAATTATGAAAAATATTTTTAAAGAGATTTTTGTTTTTTTGCTAGTTACACTAACGTGAGAGGAATTTAGCACAAAAAAAAAACACATGATAAATAGTGAAATTTAGATAAAATATAAAAGAATACACTTATTCCTCCAATTTTGTTCTTCTAGCAACCAGTTACACCCTATATAATTTTTTTATATATAAAAAAACTAATATCATCGCCGCTGCTTTTGATTTTTACAAAAGCAGAATTAAAATTGTGTGGGCCATCTCCGACTTTATAGCACCGCTCCTCCTCCAGCCTCCGCGTCTCTGCTTCGAGCCTTGGATCTTCAGCGAGTGAGTTAATTAATTTACGAAAAAGATCGGACGGATAGGAAGTTGCCACGTGTGATTTTGTGTTTCCCGCCGTTATCGACAGTTGCACTCTCGCCACTATTATCTCTCTTATATATATATATATATAAAGGAAAGATGGAACGACCATTGATAAACCCTAATCCTTATTTCCTCTTTCCTCGATCCTGAGATTCTGGGTGCGATGGAGCTACGGTCCCGCAATAAGACGATTCTTTCGACGAACGAAGGTAAATCTTTCCCATCCTTTGCGATTTCTTTCTTTTGATCCTTGATCGTCCCTCGTACCCGAGAAATTGCGGAATTAGTGAACTGGTGTCTGTGTTTCGGTGCGATCTGGACTCTATTTATCTGATCGTTTGGTATTGGGCTCGATCATCTCTCTGAAATTGTTGAGATTCCAGTTTTTCTTGTATGTGGTGTTAAGCAATTTCGTGGGGGAAAACTATAAATTTCTCCGCTTTCTCATGTCTCCGTGCGAGTTTTTTTTTTATAGTAAAATTGCAACTCTATTGTCTAAATAAAGTTATATATCTTTTCTTCTTCTGAAATAGATGTGAATCTTGAGGAAGAACTTGCCTTCAACTCTGATGAAGAACCTTATGCTCCATCTTCTTCAGATGGCAATTCAGTGGGATCTGAATTTCAAGGTACGTTTCCTTGCGAAAGGTATCTGTTTTAACGTTGAATGTCTTCTTTTCCTTGATCATAAAACCTTTCTCCAAGGTTTAGCTCTTACTTTCTCACGATTTTTTTAGTACAACTGAAGTTTATGTATTTTCTAGAACAATCTCTGGCTTTGACGCGTTGATAAACAGTTTCTGTTATAGGACAATGTCGTTTGTTGTATAAAGTGGTTGTTTCGTAGTATTTTATACTTATTGTGCTCGCTTCCTGACACCATGATGTTGGAATTGTTAATTCATTCTTGGTACACCTGCTTATTGTCAGCATGCAAGCTAAGTTCTTAGAAACTTGCCCAAAATAGTTTCAGAGGGTATTCATGATTTACATTCTTACTTGTGAACATAGGTGAGGATGAGGAGGTCGATGCTAATGATGATTTACCAAATCCTGTACTTGCTCCTGCCCCTGCGCCTTTGGCAAATGTAAACCCACCAAAAGCAGGCACTAAGAGGAAAAAATCTGGTGCGTGTAGAGAGAAAGATGTGCTATTGTGGGAGATCTGGGAAAAAGAGGATCAGAGATGGATTAATGAACATTTGACAGAGGATGTTGATTTGGATCAGCAGAGTGCCGTGGTTGCTGAAACTGCCGAGCCGCCTCCAGATTTGATTATGCCACTATTAAGGTACCAAAAGGAATTTTTAGCTTGGGCATCAAAACAGGAACAATCAGTTGCAGGAGGCATTCTCGCAGATGAGATGGGAATGGGAAAAACCATACAAGCCATCTCTCTTGTTCTTGCCAGACGTGAAGTTGACAGGGCTCAATTTGGGGAAGCAGTGGGGTGCACCCTTGTACTTTGTCCTCTTGTTGCCGTTTCTCAGTGGTTAAATGAGATTGCTCGGTTTACATCCCCAGGAAGCACCGAGGTCCTTGTATACCATGGGCCGAAGAGAGAGAAGAATGTTAAAGAATTCATGAAATACGACTTCGTTTTGACAACATATTCTACGGTTGAGAGTGAATTTAGGAGATTCGTGATGTCACCCAAGGTGCAGTGTAACTACTGCAGCAAGTCATTTTATCCGAAGAAGCTTAAGATCCATCTGAGATATTTTTGTGGGCCTTCGGCTGTGAAAACGGAGAAACAATCTAAGCAGAAGAGGAAGAACTCTACAGCTACATCGTCCAAGCAAGGTAAGGAAGCCGATGCAGGAGTGGATATCAAGATGAAGCGATCTAAGAAGAAGACTAAACAAACATTAGAAGAAGATCAGTTTGGTTCAGAGGATAGAGAGAAGTCTCTTTTGCACTCTATTAAGTGGAATCGGATCATATTGGATGAGGTCAGTACCAAGACCCGCTGTTTGTTGGTGTAACCTTTTGTTACCTATTCTTTGGCACGATTTACGCTGAAATATAAGCATGTAAGGAAAGGTGCCTTTCATGCCTCTTGTGAGATACATACAGGAAATCACAGCAGGCGAAGCTCACTGTAAACTCATCCTCACGAACCGAAAGTTTTCCAAGAAAATTTTAAGCCTGTCTCTTTTTGTTTTAGTATGCTCTGCAGTATCATATGTTTTTTCAGCCTTTAGTTGCTGGTTTTATGGATTTGATGTTGATTATAATTTCCATTTCTTTATACCAGGCTCATTACATCAAAGAAAGACGTAGCAACACTGCAAAAGCTGTTTTTGCTTTGGAGGCTACCTACAGATGGGCTCTGAGCGGTACCCCTCTTCAGAATCGTGTTGGAGAGCTTTACTCTCTGGTTAGTTAACCGTTCCTGAAGTTTGTCTACACCAGTTAAAATTATCACCAACATCACTGATGTGACTATTTTGTTTGCCCCAGATTCGCTTCCTGCAAATCCGTCCATACTCGTATTACCTTTGCAAGGACTGTGACTGTAGAATTCTTGATTACGTGTAAATTTTCGCCACACCCGATTTCTGGTCATTCTCTCCTTCCTCATAGTTCTGTTTCATAGTTCATACTAATTTCTGTCTCCTTTGTACGCTGCCTTTGACGGTGATTGCAGTGCGCATGAAAGCTGTCCCAGCTGTCCTCATAATACAGTGCGACATTTCTGTTGGTGGAACAAGGTAACTTTGGGTGCCACTCTTTTATGTTGCCAAATTTTGAAAGCAGGATCACAATACTGTTCTTGTCCTTCTGATTTTCGTTATTCCAATCCGCTAGTATGTGGCCAAACCAATAACAACTTATGGAAGCTCGGAACCGGGAAAGAGAGCCATGATATTGCTTAAACACAAAGTTCTGAAGGATATCCTCCTAAGACGTACTAAATTGGGCCGGGCAGCTGATCTGGCCCTTCCTCCTAGAATCGTACATTTCTTTGGCTCCCTTGTCTGATGTAAATGAAGTTCGGTATTGTTGATTCCTAGCGGGACCTCTACATATAAATTTTACTTCTTGTAGATCACTTTGAGGCGGGATGCACTAGATATAAAAGAGTTTGATTACTATGAATCATTATACAAAGACAGTCAAGCGGAATTTAATACGTTAAGTACCTTCTATTTTATGGATTTCCACTGTCTTTTGCTCCTTGGTTCATGTAACAGAATTTTATTACTGACTCTGCCATGTCCATTTCTGTTTGCAGGTATATTCAGGCTGGGACATTGATGAACAACTATGCACATATATTTGATCTTCTCACCCGTCTGAGACAGGTGTGTGACACTACAGTTTTCTGGTTTCAACTAACCAGCGAATGCACTTTTGGATGATATAGATTGTAAGTTTGTGAAGTAATTCTCTGCAATTTTTGCAGGCTGTTGATCATCCATACCTTGTGGTGTATTCCATTTCTAGTGGCGCTAACGCTAACTTGCTTGATGAGAACAAAAATGAGCCTGAATGCGGTCTCTGCCACGACCCGGCTGAGGACTACGTTGTAAGTGTATCAATTTTCTCGATCTATTGCTATTTCTTGTATCTCGACTCTGGTTTCTCAGTAACTATATCTTCTGGAAACAGCTACTTTCTTTCTACACTTTGTTCAGGAATCTGTCAGATTTCCATTGCTGGGCTAACTTGTTTATTTAATATTTTATTTTGTTCTTTAAATTTGAAGGTGACTTCTTGTGCACATGTGTTCTGTAAAGTCTGTTTGATTGGTTTCTCTACGTCCCTGGGAAAAGTCAGCTGCCCCACATGCTCAAAACTACTGACTGTGGATTGGACTACCAAAGCTGACACGGAGCATCATGCAAGCAAGACAACACTTAAAGGATTTAGAGCCTCAAGCATTTTAAATCGGATAAAGCTGGATGATTTTCAGACAAGTACAAAGATAGAGGCTTTGGTATGTTCTCTTGAATATCTACAGCTTATGTCGCTGCCCCCAAATAGTATACCCTGATAAGTTTCTTTGGCAATTTGAGCCTTTTTCTTCCTTTCTTTAACCATTTCGTGATCATATTTGTGTATGCAGAGGGAAGAAATCAGGCTCATGGTTGACAGAGATGGGTCTGCCAAAGCAATAGTTTTCAGCCAGTTCACATCATTCTTGGACCTGATAAATTATACCCTCGGGAAGGTAAATGTCAAAAACAACACACTAGGCCACTACCTTAAACATTAGTTTCAATCAGAATGAGACATGCAGAAAATGACTCTTTTGTTTGCAACACAGTGTGGGGTTAGCTGCGTTCAACTGGTGGGAAACATGACCATGGCAGCTAGAGATACTGCCATCAATAAATTCAAAGAAGACCCAGATTGCAAAGTTTTCTTAATGAGTTTGAAAGCTGGAGGGGTTGCTCTCAATTTAACAGTCGCTTCGCATGTAAGTGTGTAGCTAACAACGATTGAGCAGTGTACGTATTAAAGCATGTTCTGAAATTGAGTGTTTATGGAAACTCTGTAGGTGTTCATGATGGATCCGTGGTGGAACCCAGCGGTTGAGAGGCAAGCACAGGACAGAATACATAGGATCGGACAGTACAAGCCAATCAGGTTACACTTTAGTTTCTCCTTCATTCTCTAATATTGGTGGTGGGTGAGAACAATCTTTCGATGCATGTGTGATTTGTGAAAAAATAACAGGATTGTGAGATTCATAATAGAGAACACAGTGGAGGAAAGGATTCTAAAGCTTCAAAAGAAGAAGGAACTTGTGTTTGAAGGGTAAGAAAAACTATCTACTTTGTTGGTTTTATTTCCGAACATAACTATTATTATGAACACACACACACACACACTATTGTTCATTACAGGACCGTTGGTGGCTCTCAGGAGGCCATAGGAAAGTTGACCGTGGAAGATATGAGGTTTCTGTTTACAACCTAACTTGATCTAATAGAATAAAACGTTTTTGTATGAACATAAGATCTGGTATGGTACTTGATGATGACTCATCTATGATTTGAATAGTAGATTAAGGAAAATGAAATTATAATCAAATGAGGTTAAGTAGTATAATAAGGTAGGTTTCAACCTGTCAACTGTCTATTTATTATATGATAATTAGATTTGTGTGGAAGAAAAGGCATACTGAATGACTCATCAAAATGGCCTAACCGAGGCTTACCAAATTAACCCCAAAAAAAAAAACAAAGTGAAAAAATGCGAATCCTACACAAAAGATTCGAAAGGAATCTTTCAGTTTGCGTAAACTCTCAAAGTGACCAACTAAACCAACCAAGAAACCAATTCGGCCGATTCGGCATCTTTTGTTGCCTTACACTTCTCTCACTTTCCCCACAAGCAAAAATCATTGCACTCCCCAACATCATCTCCTTTTGAATGTTTACCACAATTCTCACTCTTTTACCTAACTTCACTACCTCCATTCTCATACAACTCTTGTTTAACAACATATTGGCAAATATCTGGCATATATGACTTAGGCTCTTAGATTAAGACATTAAAGTCCAATTATCAGTTGTTGTTTTTTTTTAACATCAACTCAATTTTTTTTTTATTATAAAAATGAACAACAAATTTTGGATTTGGGGGAATAAAAACTGATGAATAAGTAAAATGTACATCAAATTCTCTAAACTTCAAATCTACTACTAAACTACATTCACTCAAATTCAAAATTTCAATTTCCTTAAAACCTATGCATTTTCGAGACTAAACAATTCCCCTAATACAAATAATCAACTCCCTCATGTGACCGACTAATCATTATTCCGTCGCACCGTGATCCAATCCTCACCGTCCATGTCCCATGTGGGCTCCACCACAACCTGGCCATTCCAGCTTAGCACTCCAATTCTCTCCTCGTGACATTCCCACCGGCTTGGACGGTCCAGATCATCCTCCTCTTCCACTGATCTCCAGAACATTTGATCCGTCACACTTGTCGGTGAGTTCGTAACCAAACCGGTTACCAAATCCGGTTCTGCGTTCGGTTTGGTTATTAAGAACGGATGGTTTAATAATTGAGTCGCTGTCCATCTCTCCGTCGCTTCCTTTTTCAAACACTTTCCCAAAAAATCCTTTGCTTGTTCCGTAAGCGAGGAAGGCACCTCAGGCGACTCACCCAAATACCCGACCCGGTATAGAACTGAAACCGGGTCGGTCGAATCCGCCCCCATCCACGGCGAAAACCCGGTAACCATCTCAATCACCGTACAACCAAGCGCCCAAATATCACTCTCCTTCCCTTGTCTCTCTCCACGCGCCACCTCCGGAGCCATAAACGCCGGAGTTCCTTTAACCGGCTCGGTTAATTCCGGTTCAACCCATTTCGCGCACCCGAAATCAGCGATCTTGGCCTCTCCGTTCTCTCCGACCACCACGTTGCTTCCCTTAATGTCGCAATGCGCGATTCCCTTTGAATTATGAATATACTCCAACCCACGCAGTATCTGGCGCGTGTAATTCACGACCCGAGCCTCGTCGAGTAAGCCGCCGTTCTTGGCCGCCACGTCGGTCAACGTCCCGTACGGTGCGTACTCCATGAGAAGATTGTAAGTAGCTTCTCCGTTGGTGAAGGGCTCTTTCGTAATTTCGCATCCTCTGTATCCGATGACGTACGGGGAATTTAGGGAGGAGAGGATTTTGGCTTCTCTTTGCAGGAATCCCGACCGGTGAAACTCGGCTGATTTCACGGCGATTGTTTCGCCGGATTCGTGACACGTGGCAGCGTAAACGGTGGCGGATGAGCCACGGCCTATGTTTTTCCCTCCAGTCCAATTCATTTGGAGAATACTAATGTAAAAAGAAAACTTCTGAAACTATAACAAAGAAAGAATGGTTTTTTTTTTTTCTTGGTTAATGTGTGCTTTCACTCTGTTATTTGAGAGAAGGTATATATACAAGGGTTTAGATTTTTTATTTAATTTTGGGGTAATTAGATAGTGTATACTTTTGGTAACATCGAGTTTATTATCTACCAACGCAAAAATAAATTGGAATAAGTAATTCCATAATATGTTGTCGTCTATACACGTGGAGTCTTTAAGAAAAAGTTGATTACCAAATGTGATCTAATTTAGATGTGATAATAACCAACAAAATGTGTAGAGAACTACGAGTACAAAAAGAAACGTGAGGAAAGAGGAGTGACGTGGCAGTGAACGTATCTAATGAAAGGTTCGATAGGAAGTGACGTGACACTTGGTTAGGAATGGTAGAGTGCTTATTGGTCTTTGTGCTCTTTTGAGTCTAGAAGTTGATGACGTGTCGAATTTCAGGTAGTCAAAGTAACTATTTGTTTTTGTTCCGACCGGAGTTCCGTATGTGTCTCGAGCCACGTGTCGTCAGAGTTAGGACGCGACGAGGTGTCGACAAGTGCCCAAATCTTTCGTCCTTTTTCCTTCAGCTTTTTTAGGTAAACAATAGCATATTCTATTTTTATTTTAGGTTCACATGAGTTAGGTAAAATACAAAAAACAAAAAAAAAGGATAAGTACGGAAATTTGGTAGACTATTAAGCGTATTTTTTGAAAATCTTAAGCGCTTACATAAGTTTTTCTCTTTTTTTCTGCGTTTTGTGATTTGTGTTTGGAATTTATACAAGATTAGTTTTTTCTTTTTTTTAAATATACAAGATTTGTTTTTTTTTTTAGAACGATACAAGATTTGTTCATATTCATAATGTAGGTTGGCTAAAATATTCAGAATGACACTGGCTCATACATTTTAATTATGCATTGTTTGATTTGAAATATTAATGTAATTAAATATTTATAGTTGTAGTCTAGTGGTTTCATAAAATATTCGATTAATTTTTAACAAATATCTAATGGTTAGCCGTTAGCGTAAACAAAAACTCTTGATATTTTACACTTTGAATATAATTAGGAAATTATTTAGTTGTCAAAATTTCAAGAAAGTAATGTTCAAAAAAAAAAAAAATCAAGAAAGTTCTTATAAATTAATTTTATAGAAAAACATGAGATTTGCACGCCGCAATACTTATAGCGCCCACAAACTTTCGCGTGTATTTCATCAATTAATGCTACAATACTCGTAAGTTTTGAATGTTCTTTTTTTTGAAAAAAATGTTTTGAATGTTTTGTGTGGTTTTCAGTTCTCAGCGTCATCAAATATTTTTTAGAAATTAAAGAAAATAATTGAAAATTAGGTAGATCTCGATTTTATTATTTTTCAAATGAATGATAAATCGATATTTTGTGGTGTAGAAAGCAGAATAAAAACAAATTTAAAATATAAATACTAAAGATGTAAAACTTATATGAAGAAGCGAGAAGGTGAGTCTAAAGAAAGTGTAGTGTTGGGTAAAAAGATGAGGAAAACGAAATTGGTCAGACATTTACGGCTGTCCACTGCAATACGCACATTCACAGCTCATACGCACATGCACGCTTTATTATTAACCACATGCAAATAACTCCCCACATTCACGTGTTTTTAATATTTACGTTTTTTTAAAATATTTTTTTTTTTATGTTATTACTATATAATTATAAAATTTCAAATAGTGTGAAAGTGTAGCGAAAACAAAAAATTGACGGAAAATGTGCTACATAACACATCATAACAGTGTAACTAAACTATTCATAACAGTGGTTCATCGGTCAGAATTTTCAGTTATACGTTGATGGTTTTTTTTTGGGTTTAAATACAAAGAATTTGCTACATTACACATCCGTTATTGATTGCACTCAAAACCCAACGTGGCAACATTTTATTCAGTCTGTATTTTGAGTCTGTGATTTATCCATTGAATAATAAGCCCCAGCCAATAAAATCACAGACGATCATTTCCTATGATTGCAAAATATCTAACTTTTACAAAAAGATGGTAAAGTTATGAGATTTTTTTTTGAAGGTGTTGGCTTGGAGAAGTTGAAAAAAAAAAGAAATAAACCCCAAAAAAATATCAAATTGAAAAGTGTCAATAAAGTTATTATTATATACTCACAAATCACACTAATTCATTTGGCCATGGTTTAGTAGTTACCAAGCAATAGCATTTCTATAATTCTAATTAGTGTAAATAAAGAGAAGTATCACCATTTACCACTTTAATTGAGTAGTTATTCAGTTTTCATTTTGGAGGTACACAAAAATTGAGGATTAGGAACAAAGAGTTTTGGGAAACGAATTATTTTTAGATACATAATTTGATGATGCGTGGCTTATAAGTTACTGATCAAATTAAGTGGTTTCTCCAACAACAACCAATTCGCTATTGTGCTGTGTGACTTGTGTCATGCTTATATTTACATTACATAGCCTAAAATTATTAATATATATAGCCTAAAATTGCATTATATTCCCAGAAGGAAAAACACACCCCGTCCATTCTCATGTTTCTTTTCAACTTTTTTTTTGAAACAAAATTTATCTCACCTTTTATACATATCATACCCTTTATATATATATATATATATATATATATTAAAAATCGGTAAAGCTTGTAGTTATAACATTTGTCTCTTTACAACAACTAGTGTAAAAAAAAAAAAACGATTTTACTCTGCTACCACGATTGTATATTTCTTCTTTTGTCGTCTATAGTCTGACTCTATAACATCATTTACAAATATTTTAAACTTGAATATTCTATAATATTACAAATGGTAATTTTATTTATCGTTTTAAGTATATTTCTGTTAAGTATTTTGATATTTTCACGAATTAAATCCCAGCTAAAAAGTCACAAGTTAACTCCACATAAATAGACTTACGCCCGGATGCGTATGATATCAAATCGTGTTTTCGCCGCTGATCTACTAAATCAACATGTATGAGATTCGGTTGAACTAATATTTATTAATATATTGGTGAGAAAACGTTGGGTGCTAATAATTTGTCTAAATTCATATCAAATCAATCTCCATCTTTTACAAATAATAACGTGTATCATGTGGATATATAGTATACAATATAAATTGTTGCTGACAAAACCTCGAGAAAACGATTGACTAACAAATTTTTTTTGGTTTTAATGTTAAGCTTTATTTTATTTTTTGAAGAAATGTTAAGCTTTATTAAACCGAAACGATTAACAAAGTTACGTCGGTTGTACATGGTATTATTATTATTATTTTTGTGTGCGGTTCAAGTAATAAAGTTGTAATGTATCTTTGTATTTCTTAGATTTCTTTCTTGATACAGAAATAAAAGCTTCGTTTTTTTTGTCAGGACACAAAAATATTAACTGAAATATCATTTATAATATATTTTATGACAGATTTTTGTTTAGATCATTATAGGAAATAAAAGACATGTTGATCAGTTTTTATGAGTAGATCATGAACATCCAAGTCGATAGAAAGGTAATTTGTTTTGGTCCTTGTTCCTTTTTGGCTTGGTAAGACTTATTAGAAGATAAAGACAAAAGATTTATTTTTCTGCCAGAATTCAAAATTTTTGTTGCTGCAATTTTAATTATGGTTGACAATTCTGTAAAATACAGTATGCATTAACCGCAAACACAAACAATTAAGATCTTAATGTGTATTTTATCAAATGAACTCGCAACCATAATTCATTTGTTCAATGTAATTGTAAACATGTGTCTGAGTTCGTATTCTACAAAAGTATTCCACAAAAAAGAAAAATAATTTTTTAGAAATTTATTTTTCCATGGAAATGAAACAATCGAGATGTAAAAGCTTGGGAATTCACTTCAGTGTAATTAAAAAATTAAGCGGAGAAACCTGAAGAAAAGGGAATAGCATCAATGGTTGAGAAACAGAGCAAGCAAGTTCCATTTTATAACCAGAGGCTGATGAAATCTACACTAATTCTGGAACTTACAAATGCTATGTAAGTACCTAAGTGGCCAAGTGGATGCATTGGTTCGTCGGAGTTATTGAAACTGAAATATATACGTGAAAACAAACAATCTTCGAGCCCCAGGAAAAACAAGAGAGGCGAGAGAGAGAGAGTTGGGAAGTACAATGTAATAATATTACTCTGTCTTGGAGACTGAAGGCACAGAAAGTTTGGTCTCGAGCATAAATGAGAGATCATGCATCTGTGACATCAGCTCCTCCGCGACATCACTCTTTGAGTTGGGAGCTATTGTTGAGGTGCCTACAAGATCAAGTGTTTGATCTTTACCATCAGGATCACTCGTTCTGGAAACAAAGCCAAAAAACAAAAGAACATGTTATTACATCTGAAGCTTTTTGTTAGTATGAAATGAAAATTGCTTACAGAGAACAAGAAGTTTAGGAGAATATAAGAAACCTCTCTAAGGTTGAGGTTCCAGAAGGCATGGCTTTGACTTCCTCTGAGTTGGTTTGGCCTCCAATACTTTCCGAAAAGAAATCAGAATCAAGGTCTCGGTGATTGTTATTGGCCCCAAACAAGTCCATTTCCGGATTTTGTCCAGCAGAGGGATTCACATGGTTGGTGGCAGGCTGCACAGGTGCTTGGGATATGGTTGAGGATGTGAAACTATCCCAAGTTCCAAAGAAATCATCTTCTTGACCTTTGGCTACGTCAGATATCATGCTTATACCACTATCCTGCTTCTCATCTTGGCTCTGTTCTTTGACATCGTTCTTAACATACGCCAGCCCATCAAATATCTCCTCTTGGGAACTTTCCATGGTTTGAGAAAGGGGATTATTAGGAGTCTTGGTGTTTGCCGAGCTTGCAAAATCATTCCAGTCATCGTCATCGTCATCATCATTATCATTCACAGGTGTCTTCTCAATGGGTTTCTTTTCATTGGTTTGCCATAGATCATCTCCAATCCAATCAATATCCATGGATGAACTTCCATTGCCGCCCACAATCTGTCCCTCATTCTTATCCTGGACAGCTGAGTCGTTTTTTTGAGTCTTGCCAGTAACATTACCAAATAAATCATCTTGCAACCAATCACCAGCTTTCGAAACATAAGCAGTTGAAGAATCTGCTGGTTTTTCATAGAGTAAATCTTTTCCAGAACCAAAGACAGAATCCATATGAGCAGCCAAATCAACCGGAGAACTTACAAATGGATCGCCACTAATCTTTTCCTGGGAAACAGATTGAAAGTCAGAATCCCAATCAGAAGAAGAGGCAACGACCTTGTCATCGAAAGACTTAAGGCTAGCATTTGCTGATGGTGCACCCTCAAACAACCCAATATTTCCATCCTCTTTAGAAGAACTATTTCTCTGACCATCTTTACTCTCAAACAAACCAATATTTTCATCCTCTTTAGAAGAAGTAGTTCTCTGAGCATCTTTACTCTCAAAGAAACCAAAGCTCTCATCGTTTTTAGAAGAATTAGTTCTCTGAGCCTCTTTTCCCTCAAACAGACTAAGGTTTTCATCCTCTTTAAAAGAGTGTGGAGCATCTTTTTCCTCAAAAAACCCAAAGTTTCCCTGCTCTGCTAAAGAAACAGTAGCCTGGGCATCTCGTCCCGCAAACAAACTAAGATTCTCATGCTCTCCAGATGAAACATTCTTTTGGACATCTTTTCCCTCAAACAAACCAACACTTTCATTCTGCTGTGATTCAACAACTCCCTGACTCTTTACACTATCGAATAAGCTAAGACTACGTGGATCCTTAAAATCATCCTCCACGGGTTTGCTCTCTGGCGGATCCACTTTGGGAAGATCTCCTCTTCCTTCAACGAAAAAATCGTCAAGATTGATTCCTCCTAGATTCAGAGGGTTTCTATTCTGTACTGATTGTCCATCACCAGGTCCACTGTTTAAAGACTTTTCCTTTCTTGCAGACCATTGTATTTCCAGATCAAGAAACTTAGACACAGCAATTCCTTTTACGACGAGGGTCTTAGCTCCTCTGCTTGATCCATTCGTTTCCTTTAGTGGCTCTACCATCTCCTGCAGATAAAATCGTTTCATAAAGTCTGCTTCTTTACAATAGCGCAACACAATCATATTCTACAGCTGACTACTTATTTCATGAACAAAAAAACGGTTTACAAAATAGCAATGAAACTAGGCAGTGCACAATCAACAGGGTGAAGGGTGAAGAGTACTTAACATTGATACCAAAAAAAAAAAAAAAAACAGGGTGAAGAGTATTTCTCAGCAAAATCCGAAACGGAATAAAATAAATCGTATAGATGAAATCTGATGTTTTACCGATCCATCCAGATTAAGAGAGCTGAGAAACCATTTGTAACCAGAAGTGGAGGTAAACTTGATGGGATCAGGAGGATTATCGCTCGTCCGTTGCTGCTCGCCGCAGAAAACGCAGATCAGAGACTCGATCCCTCGCAGAAGCTTTCCCTTACAGTTCCGGCAACGGAGGTACGGAGCCGAAGCATCGAGTTCTGCGATTGCCTCCGCGGCCGTTGGAAGGCTAGGGATAGAGGAGTCCGAGTAATCGCCGAAGGAGGAGAGCTTGGCCTCCCTACGAAGCGAGACCTGGAGTTGGTTTATCAGATCCAACGAGATCTCCGTCGCCATTTTGTCAATCTAGGGTTTGAAGAACGAAGATTCAGAGTCTCCCTCGCTGTCAACAATGCTCTAAAATCGAAGGTTGATTGAACACATGAATTTGAAGAGACCTGCCATGTGAGGCACTCTCTAAAAGCTTCTGGGAGATGCACATACCCAATCAATTTTAACCAAAGATAACCAGAAAACCGTACCAAAACCAGTTTATCCAATCCCTTCACACCCAAATTGGTTATCTTGTTTTTTCCTCCCAATTCATTTTTCTTTTCTTTTGTTGTTTCTTCGGAATTTAATAATTTTTTTGAATTCTCTATTACTCATTTGCGAATTGCCGTTAAGACTATGAGAGCATTGGATCATTTTGAAACATTGGATGGATTCATGAAATTAAATACAATCTTTGCATGTGATTAGAATCAATTTATGAAATTTCGAATTTATCAGTTGGATTTCAAAAATCTTTGTCAAATTGTACAAATTTTTGCATAGATATGAAAGGTAATCCTAAACACCGAATTATGAAGCAGTATATTTTGCACATACATATTGAGAGTGTTATTGAACTTACAAAGGACAAAGAAACAAAACCATTCGAATCATTTCATTAATTGAAATTTTGCATTTTTGATGCTTCATTAACTAACTTTACGGCTAAATTACCACTTTCCCATGCGCCTATTTAATAGCTGTCGACGAAATTAGAGAGCAAAGAGTCAAAATCCTGTCAAAATCTAGCACTCTCTTCGCCGATTTTCTACAAAGCGAATCAGACAGCTGAAATTCCACCCAATCCCAGTTCGAGATTCCTTCTCACTCGCCGAAAGATCTAATCTTTACGAAGACCCAGATCGACGGATCTCGTGTTAATGGCGAGTCACGCGGCGGCTTTGAAGGTAGCGCTAGCCTTGCTGGGGCTGAGCATGGCGGGTTACATACTTGGTCCGCCTCTCTACTGGCATCTCACCGAAGCTTTGGCCGCCGTTAGCCACTCCTCCGCCGTTTCAGCCTCCTCTTGCCCTCCTTGCGCCTGTGATTGCTCTTCCCAGCCTCTTCTTACAATTCCCAAAGGTAAAAAGAAGTGGCCATTTTTACTTGATGTTGCGGTTTAAACCCTCTGTGCCGGTGATTAGATCTTGCTAGATCTATGGGTAAAGTTTGCTCATTTTTTTGTAGAGGAGTGTTGTAACTTCCTGTTTGTGCATCGAAGCTGATATCTGTTTTCTTGTATCAAAATTTAGTATTGTGTGTGGCGGTTGGAAGTAAAGATTAGTATTAGTTGATTTATGAAGTTTTGGTTTCTTCTGATGATGGATTTACTTGATTGCATATGCTTGAGGCTTGGTTTGTACCTGAGTTTGAATCTGACAACATATGGATAGGCGATTATTAGTGTAGTAACTAGGTGTAGATCTACCAGAATTGTGTTTTACTTGCGTCGATGACCATCTATCATGAAAGCTTTACTCAGTTGTCCACACTGTTTTTTCTCCTACTGTTTGAGTCGACAATAACAGTAACGCTTCAGGTTTTGATCTGTAAATTTCTCGGATCATGGAAGTTGAATTTTGCTGGCTAGTCTTCTGGTCATAGCAAATTAACAAACAATGCAATTTGTGTGGAGTATGCATTGTGTTTACTCTACCGATCTTGTTGGTATAAGTTATTTAGTGAAACCAAAGGAGATTGAAGTTTGGGTTGAAGTAATGCTTGTTGCTCATTTACATTAACAGATGTCTTAAGTTGTTACTAGTTTATGTTTCTTTATAAGCTGAGTTTTAAATCCTTTTTGGGATGTTACCAAATCCAAAAGATTGATCCTTTTCTACTTGTGCTCTTTCTTCTTGCAGAACTCAGCAATGCTTCTTTTGTCGGTGAGTTAACAGTGAAGGGCATTTCTTGAACTGTATCAGTTTAAGAGTCTTTAAAGTTTAGCAATTGAGTCTTTAGTATTAAACATCTTGCTTTGACGTGCAGATTGTGCAAAGAACGATCCAGAGGTAAACGAAGACACTGAGAAGAACTATGCTGAACTTCTAACCGAGGAACTGAAGCTGCGTGAAG